>JAKJXP020000001.1:657637-738302 GCA_022225965.2 Diatrype stigma
CCCCCCCCCCCCCCCCCCCCCCCCCCCCCCCCCCCCCCCCCCCCCCCCCCCCCCCCCCCCCCCCCCCCCCCCCCCCCAGGACAGAATAATCCCTGAGCCTATCGAAGCTATAGGAGAAGGAGGCGACTCATCTATAGCCAGAAGCCCCCCTCACTAGTGTATATAGGGGTTCCATATGGGTCCCTCTAGCCCCCTGCTACATTATCCCCTGGCACATACGGTAGTAAACAAGCTTTTATCAGGGTAGCTATGCTCTTTATTAGTCACTATATTCATAGTAATATATTACAATTCCAGCTAGCTTTCAGACATAGTCTTGAACTTTGGTGTATGAGACCATGTACATGTAAACTGTTAATCTATTAATAACGTTCTTTAACCCACCTATAAATATCTCGCAGCTTCCCCTCGCTGGCAACATTTGGAGAACTTCAAGAGTTGTTTCCTATCCATTACATGATATTCTCCAATCTACCACATGATATTATTCCGTCTATTTCGGCGTTAAATTACAAACATGTTATCCGCCAAGTGCCATGTCGCCTTCTGGTTGATCTCGATCGCCGCAAGACTCATTTTTGAGTGGCTTGAGACTAACCCAAGTAATGATGCGCTTCTCTTGGCCAACTTTATGATCTTAGTGGCCACCCGAAAAATCTCCATGCTCAGTGAGCCTTCCCCTAAGTGGATGGAGGTGATGGCCCCCTGGTATATCATCATGACCAGTTGCCTTCTCGTCTCCATAGGCGCGATGATTAGCGCTTTCATCGACAATGGCCTTGGAGGGGTAGCACTACCAAGGGTGCTTCACGTCCTGCTTGCATTTACGATTCTTGGGGTCCTCGAGCCTATCCGGCAGAATGTAAGCTGAACAGCTTTCTACCGTGGTTGTTATGACGGCCATGCCTACACTCTGAAGGCAAAAGCATTGTCTATAATGAAACCTGGGCGTGTGATTCGACCTTTTCTTTATTCATCAAATCTCTTCCCCAAGATCTATATGTTCCTCAAGACCTAGACCAACTTGCTGATATCACATTAACAGAGAAAAGATATCGAGCCTTGTTTTCAGCTCCTGCCTCGCGTTGTCTTTACTTACCCCAGTTGCCTGTGTCGGCAATTGTACTCCGCCTGCTTCTGTGCCCTAGCATTCGTGTGCTTATATTCGATGAGACATGTTTTGGGCCTGTCGGATTTGTCAAATACATTCAGTGCTGCTCTGGATAGTGACAGACCCAACATAGGGACTTGCTTTGGTATTGCAGCCGCTATGACCTGCTTCATGACCCCATTAGCAGATACAATTGAGACAGTACGTCGAAAGTCCGTGTTAAGAATCCCGCTTACATGCTAATGCCATTAAACCATAGGTCTTTTACTATATTCACAAGCACATGTTTCCTGGGTGGATACCTGAGCCGTCACCTCTGCTCAATGAGGGGGGGCAGTGGAGCTTGACGAAGCTGGCGATACTTAGGTTCTTTTTGGTTTACTTGATGGGGGTTTCGGTGGTGTTTTATGACCCATTTGCTTGGGGATGGGGAATAATGATATGCATCATAGCCGATGTTATCGGGGATCTTGTACCGCATGATCAACTTGAGCTAGCTAGAGGAGCCCCTTGATAGGTCTATCTGTGGGACAGTCGAATGAGCTTGAACTTTGCCATAAAAGCAGCGGTCAACTAAGGTTTGATTTCGGTGACACCAGTAAAGACACCATGCTTTGGAAACGATTGGTGAGCATCGTCGTATAGTGAAAGTTTAGTGATCCAGAACAGGAGATATTGCCCACAAAGAAGAGAACAATCGATCTCTAGCCTGAGAAGTGAATGAGCGTTATATATAGGGAGCACTAAATTATCAGTAGGGGCTCTGCGAATTGGACAACTAAAGCCCCCCTATGTATATGTGTATCTATAGGCTCAATATGGTGACACGAACATTACTATATCGACCCTAATGGGTCTTCCCTTCAACAGCTCCCTCGATACCTTCGAGGTCACTATATAGCCTCCATTGGTAATCCAAGGAGGGGTCGTTGAACCTCGCCTTGATATCCAAGGTCTCGAGCTTTTTCAGGTCCTCTGCTTCCAGCGGGAAGTCCGCCTCGATGTTTTCCTTGATCTGCCAGTCGATAACGCTCTTGGGGATCACAGAACGGCCGTTGTTTATACCCCATGCCAGTGCAATCTGCACCGCGCTCTTGCCGTACTTCTTTCCCAGATCCTGCAGAAGCGGCTGGTCGATAAGTCTCACCATGTGCGCAATGTCTTTGCTCCAGCCAGTCTGCCGGTAGAAGTCGTTCATGTTGGCCAATGGACTGAACTGGATCACGTGGATGCCTTGCAATCGAAGCCATTGGTTGAACGACTTCTGCTGCAAGTATGGGTGACACTCCATTTGGTGAACAGCTGGGACCTATAGTGCACGGGAGGAGAATGGTATTAGCTGAAGTTTGCTCTCCATGGGATTGTCCTCATCTGCAGTGTTCAACTTACGACTGAGCCCTCCCTTATCAAAGTCTCCAGTTCCCCCTTGCTGAAATTAGACACGCCAATAGCCTTTACTTTCCCGCTTTTCTGCAGCTGCTCCATTGCCTTCCAGGTATCAACGAAGGTTGTCTTCCCATGTATCATCTTGCCCTGGGCGTCTCTCGGAAAGCGGTCTTCACCCCTTGCAAAGACGCAGGGATAATGCATCAGGAGCAAATCCACATAGGGTGTGTCGAGGTCCGCAAGAGATTCGTTCAGACCTCTTTCGACATCATCGGGATGGTATCTGTTGCACCATAGCTTCGTTGCGAGAAAGATCTCCTCCCGGGGAATGCCGCTGGCCTTCATCCCCTTTCCGACCTGCTTCTCGACATCGTAAACCCTGGCGGTATCTATCAGGCGCATGCCCGCCTTCAACGCTCTACAGACACCATCTTCCTGCGCGTCTGGGTCCTGAAATGTACCAAATCCAACAGCAGGGATCTTAGCGCCAGTGTTGAGGGTGAATTGTGTAGCATGCGTGCTTATTAGGCGAGCTGCTGGAGGTTGCCTGGTCGTCTTGATTGTATACGGGAGTATTCTTGACCAACTCCTGAAAGGTGTACGACTAATGGAATTGCACGCCATTATGGCACAGAAAATGAAAACCGGTAGGGTACGTTGTCATTTATTGAGACCCTTGGCTGGCGGTATTCCAGTTGCAGTCCTTGTGGTTGACCCTAGGTTCTTATCGACCGTATGCTTTCCCAAGTTCTGCGGGCAGTAGTTCGGGAAGGTGAAACTGCTCAACTTTACACTGATATCGTGACCGATGACCAGACTCGTGCGATGTCGTTCATAGACATACGGGACTACAACCCCCCGTTCAATGGAAAGGGAATAAATGGAACAGGCCCAATCCATGGTTGCAAATCATGGCACGGCTTGCTCAACTCATCTGCAACCCTCGAGACGAGATGCAGCTTAGCACTCCATAAAGCTACTGTAGCTGTTGTGGGTTCGCGTGAACATTACCGGGACCTGGGATGCCACTAATTTAGTTGATGCAGGGGTCGAATTCACCCTTTCCAGGGTTATTCCAGTTCGTGCCGTACATATTAACTCTAAGTGCGGCACTAACTAGAATAATCTTGGAAAGGGTGTTGAAACTAAGTCCCCAGGTTCCGCGGGACAGTGCCGATCTTTTGTTGATATTCATTTCTATTTCTGGCTGGGTGTGGGTGCCTACTTCGAATAGGTCCCGCACTCTACTCGTGTCGCATTTAGGAGATCAAGTATAACGTGCTTAGGAAACAGACATATTGTTATACCATACATAAGGGAAGAATCGATATCTTCTCTAGGGAGCAGGAGAGCTCTATATACTTGTAACATACGCGGCTCTCCTATCCAACCCTTATATAGCGGCAGCTCAAATAGCGCCTTTGCTTTCTGGTTCAAGCTTTAAGTAATACGCCAAACTCGAGCTCGTGAAATCTGAGGTCATAAATAGGAGAGCGTTGATGTCTAAGTCCACACCTGTGGGTAAGGAACTACTGTACGACCCACTCGTTACTAAATTCTATACTCAGGGGCTAGGCAAGACAGATCGAATCAATATTCATATTCAGCTACAAGAAGAAAGGCTCTATGTCGCTACATTGACACAAAGATATAATGCCTATGACCAAGTCTTCCCATCGTCTGTGCCCCTCTAACCTCATGTAAGGGTGTGTCATTCGCTCATCGAATTGGGCACATGGTGTGCATCCCCTAACTCTTTTGCCTGCATCAGCATTTGCTGCTGGTTATTCGAGATGGCTTGATGCAGCCTCAGTTTCACCTTTCTCTCTCAACTTTGCGGCATTTTCTGCAATGGCCGTTTCCTCTTTAAGCTGCTTGTAAGTTTTCTCGGCGTCCCAGGTCCACGGGCTGTCAGCGGCAAACAGGAGGTCCATTTCCTCCAGTGTGCGTTGATTTGACTCGGGATACAACGCCCAAACTGTGTGTGGTGTAAGTTGAAAGTAAGATTTAGGAGAAGGGTTTCAGGGCCTTTCTTACCAATAGGGATACTGAGCACGTTTACGATACCGAATATGTACATGGTTTTCTCGTTGATAGCTCCAACAATGTAGGGCAGAACAAGAGTTAGAGTTCTGATACATTGTTAATCTTATAACGGTCTCGGCAGTTCGTGGAGTCTTACCCATTTCCAATGCTCCAGCCGACAACTCCCCATGCATTCCCTTTGGCCCGGACATTCAGCGGGAAGATCTCGGCAGGGTAGAGCCACGGAACGGTGAGCCAGGTAGCCCCAAAGACGAAGGTATATAGGAAGACCATGGAGGCAGCGGCCGCGCCCCATCGACTAGCAGGCTCTGTGCTTCCGGTAGCTTGAGCATTCAATCCCCCTTTAGCAAGACCGCCAACAAGGAACATTGCGATTGCCTGTGCGACGGAACCCCAGTATAGTGTCCAACGGCGGCCAATCCTATCGATAGTGAAGACGCAGATTAGGGTGGCAAAGGCATAGAAGATGTTATTCAAGCCTGATACCCAAAGCGACTTTTCGGGATCGAAGCCCGCAATGTGGAAGATGGCTGTAGTAGACAAATCAGTAGCTGCAATCTTGCGCTTGGTCTTACACATTAGACGTACTTGGACCATACATAGTGATGCCAGCAATCCCCGTCCAACACTGAATTATCTGCAGCCAGATAACCAATTGGACCCGCCGACCTACGTGTAGCTTCCCCGAACCCAGTCCGAGCAGCATATGGATGTAGGAGGTTCCGTGGGTACTCAGCTCGAGCTGAATGATATCTCTGATATCAACAAGCTCGGCTTCAGCCTGTGCAGCTCCTGCACCCGTAGGCCCTCTGAGACGCTGGAGGATATACAAGGCCTCTTCGTCTCTTTCCACTTTGCAGAGCCAGCGTGGTGATTCGGGAAAGAGGAAGCATCCGAACAGGAGGAAGAGCAGCGGTATCAGCTGAAAAGCGATGGGGAAGCGCCATCGGAATGCTGATTTGCCGTTGTCGATGAAGCTGAGGCCGAATCCTAGCCAGTAAGCTACTACGACGCCAAGAATATTCAGAGTGAACTCCATAGCGATAAAAGCGCCGCGGGAACTATGGTGGGCAAGTTCGGATGCCCAGACGGGCACAATGCCGTTGAGGATCCCAGTCCCGATTCCGTTCACCAGTCGCGACACTATCATCCAGTCGGCACTCATCGCAGAACATTGCAGCGATGCACCGATGATTCCCCAGACTGCACCGAGCGCGATGGTGTTGATCCTTCCGAACCGGTCGCCGATGGAGCCTCCCATCAGACATCCAACCAAGGTGCCCAGATAGTAAACGGACATAATCCCACCTTGTAGGAGCGTATCGGTAACGACAGGTTCGCCGGTGTCGTCGACATAGCCGAAGCCCATGAGGTCGATGTAATGCCTTGAACTGTTCACCCCTCCCATCATGCCCTGATCATAGCCTAGCTTAACAGTTAGTGAGACGTCTAAAAGTATTCGCAAATGTAACTATCCTTACCGAAAAAGAAAATCGAAAGCCCAGCCAGACAGTTCACGGCTATAAGAAGAGGCCGTTCTCTGAGCCGTGTTGCGACCATCCATTTGTGTCGTTGATACATCGTGATAAATAGGTCTGATAACCGCTAGGAGATGACCGCGAAAGGTACTCGCTCAGACAAACTGACGACATTTTGGAAATGATTAGTTGACAAGGCTAGGCTGTGATCTTAAATATATCTATCTCAACCTATGTGCACCGTAGACTAGATTATAGAACAGCAAGTAGCTGGGGAGTTATGCCATGAGGCTAATCCGTAACTATGTGTGGGGAACCCCATGGGGTTCTTCAGGGGGTGTAACCTAGCCAGGTAGTCTAGCTTCCGCTTTCTACGTCACTTGGGACAGGGGTGCAAATCCGCGCAAACTCCGAATAATAGACTGTCACAACCCCTCTACCCTCGAGCCGACGCCGGGACCCCTCACCCCGGTAACGGAAGCCGGTCACCAGTCTCGGTGTTAAACTAATACAGAAAAGGACATTACAGTAGTTACCACCCAAGAGAGTGACCGTCGTTTCTTTTGGAGACGCTTTATAGAACATATGCAGTTTCTGACTAGTGGCTGACCCTGACCCATATGCAAGTATTTCGAAATGGCAGACATCGACGCCTCAATATGGAAAATCCACGACGCAGAGTTCCACAAACTCATCGGCAAGAGCCCAACTCTCGAGCTGCTCCTTTCGGTCGAGGAATACCCCTTCGCACACGAGGCTGGAGTTTTCATCCCGTCCAGAAATGAGCTCTTCATCACGAGCAACCAGTTCCCCGGCCCAGGCGGCGAGAAGAAGATTCAAATCTCCAAGATCTCACTCGGCAGGGATGGCTGCGGAGTCCCGACCCACGAAGAGATCCGGTGCGATAGCATATGCATGGCCAACGGCGGCGTGAACGACATCCGGGGGGACGATGTGCTGTTCTGTGCTCAGGGGTCCATGACGGCCCCGAGCGGCCTGTTCCGAATGTCCTCCGTACCGCCGTATCAGGCCGAAGCAGTATTAACTAGCTTTTACGGCCGGCCCTTCAACTCCGTGAACGATGTGGTGTTCAGCAGCGACGGGTGCATTTGGTTCACAGACCCAATCTACGGATTTGAGCAGGGCTACCGGCCGCCACCCTCGCTCCCTAGCCAGGTGTACCGCTTCGACCCGAGCACCTCCTCCATTCGGGCCGTAGCCGATGGTTTCAAACGCCCCAATGGGCTTTGCTTCTCCCCCGACGAGTCAGTGCTGTATGTCACTGACACGGACTACATCCACGGTGATGGCTCAACCGATCCGAGTAGAGCTTCTTCTATGTAAGCTGCGATTGTTAATTGCCAGTATTCCATGGCATCATGGCTGATCAACTCGACCAATAATAGATACGCATTTGACGTAATCCATATTCACGGCCAGCCGACTCTGCAGCATCGGAGGCTATTTGCTTTCGCCGACGTAGGCGTGCCGGATGGGATCAAATGCGACATGGATGGGAACGTGTACAGCGGTTGTGGGGATGGCATCAATGCTTGGTCTCCTGGAGGCGTCTTGCTGGGACGGATTCTGGTAAAAGGGGGTGCTGCCAATTTTTGTTTCGGGCGCGCAGGTGAGCTCTTCATCCTTAATGAGCATCACTTATGGAGAGCGAAGATTGATTCTTCTGTGCGAGGTGCTCTTTTGAAACTGTAACGACATAGTATAGCTAGAGATACTTTATTATAACGATTGCTACCAAGCCAATTCATGTTCGCTTGTATACTACAGCGACTAACGTTGGTAGACTCGAATGGCCAGTCAGCGGGGGTACCATCATCTATAGTTGGGGTGATGAACTACTACGTACTATGTTGCCCTGCATTCAAAGAGTCCACACTCTTATCTGACATCTTCTATGTCCCTGAAAAGCCGCCGATCACTTAACGTTCAGAAGCATCTTGTGGGGTTGCCGTTTGGCCCAGCTCCCTCGAGACGATGCCATGCTTGAACATTGTCTTTCTCAATTCCAACCGAATTCCACCCAATCAGGGCGTCACATAATGCGAGACTGTCAGCAAGGCCCACCCATGTACCTATGCCTTCAGACTTGACTATCCTCTCATATTCTTGTCGGGTTGCCTTTAACTACCTTGTTCCCCTCTGTGTACGTTTCATAGCAACCTCCCCTTTTTTTCAAAGAAACGAAACACCATAAGGCAGCACTATATTCTGTCCCAGTGAGCAAGAATATGGCCGCCGTTCCGGGAAACTGGCGCGAGACGAACCGCCATCTGCAGATCCTACAGGCAGCAGAGAAAGGCCGGTACGGGGTGATAGCAGCGATCGCGTACAACCTCGAGCAGATCCTCGGCCTGGTGCGGGCGGCAGAGCAGGCGCGGTCGCCACTGATCCTGCAGTTCTTCCCGTGGGCGATCGCGTTCTCGGACGGGCTGCTGGTGCGGGCGGCGGCGGAGGCGGCGCGGCGGGCGACCGTGCCGGTGTCGGTGCACCTCGACCACGCGCAGGACGAGGCGATGATCCGGCGCGCGGCCGACACGCTGCCCTTCGACTCCATCATGGTGGACATGTCGCACTACGAGCGGGACGAGAACCTGGCCAAGACGAGCCGGTGGGTGGCCTACTGCCACGAGCGGGGCATCGCCACCGAGGCCGAGCCGGGCCGCATCGAGGGCGGCGAGGACGGCGTCACAGACACGGCGGGCCTGGAGGCGAGCAAGACCACGCCGGAGGAGGTCGACGACTTCATCGCCACGGGCGTCGATGCGCTGGCCCCGGCGTTCGGAAACGTGCATGGCGAGTACGGACCGCAGGGCCCGCAGCTGGACTTTGAAAGGTCGGTCCGGTGCCTATCTACACACTACATACACATTCATGGCTAGGTAGCTATGAGGCCGATATACTGATCCGAATCCTACATCAGATTTAAGGATATCTACAAGCAAGTCAATGGCCGGGTCCACTGCGTCCTCCATGGAACCAACGGTTTCCCAGCGGACGTCATGAAGCAGTGCATTGCAGCCGGCCTTACCAAGATCAACGTCAACAGATTGGTGCTCGACGACTACTACACACATCTGCGGGCGGAAAGTTCGCGCAAACTACCACACACTACCCTGATCGAGGAGGGTGTGGAGTGTGTGATCAGGCAGACGAAGGAATGGATGGATATTTGCGGTTCCTCCGGTAAAGCACCATAAGGAGGCCATAGGCCCGTACATCAGAAGTAGGTTTGTTTTATGCCAGTCTCTCATAGGCTCTTTGATACCGGAAAGAACCTGATATATATATAACCGGTTTCAATCCATTGACCTCCAAGTACTGACCAATCTTTCACTTAGCGACCTGATGGGCCACCCTGCTCGCTGCCGGCATTTAAAAAGAAGGTCTAGGACGCAACGTCGCTGGTCCGGATTCTCTGTTGGTATGCCGGCTTCTACCCTTAGCTAGGGTACAACACGGAGACGCAGCGATGGGATTGTACGAACCAATAAACAAGCACTGTGCACATATAACACTCGATGCGTAATCATCTAGCGTCATTGCGATGCCGCAAATCGTCCTTACGCTCTCGTTCAATTTCTTGCGCAAGCTGGCATATCTTGCCAGGTCTCCCGGGATGGGGCAGTGGAGGGACAATAGAATGCTCGACGCATGGTACAGCTGTAGTGCGACTCCTGCATGCGAACACGTACTTAGCAGATGCTTCACGCAAAGAAGATGGATGGGGCTCCCTTACCGAAAGGTGCCGGTTGAATCCATAAAGGCTGGAACGCATCTTTAGCGGTAGAAGGCAGAGGCAACGCTCTGAACTCCACGGTCAGGTGCCTTTCCCATTGTTCCAGGCTCTCTCTGAGCATGTCGCCCCTGGCTATCCTCGTGACGGGGTCGACCTTGCCCGCTTCGATCTCCGCGACGGAACAGTAGTTGATCACCTGGGAGAAGTAGAATACCGAGCGAGCGGCAAGCTCATGGGGGTCCAGTTCGGGCAAGGTTCGCACCGGTCGCCAGAACGTGAACGGCTTGCGGTTCTCGAGGTACGCGGCGAACACGTCCTGGCAAAGCCAGGCCCACCACACCGACTGCCGCAAGCCCTTCGAATCCCCGTGTATTACCTGCGACCGCTGGATCCAGAACACACCGTGGAGGTGTCGCTCCCAGTCCCGGCTCGAACCGTCTAGCATCTCGTAGGCCGAGATGATAAGGGACGTGGCCACTAGTTCTAGGCTAGTCTTATACGTGTTGTAATGCATGGCCTTTTGTATGTAATGCAGTGTTTTATAGTAATACGACAAGGCATCGTCGGGTTCATACTTGTAGTTCTCGTTCACATGAGAGCCCAAAGACAGGTAGCGGACAGACAGCGCCAATATAGCATTCATTAACCCTACATTGCGTACCTGGGGGTCTCGTTAGTGAAAACAGGCAAGTAAGTTAGAAGGCAATCAATATCCGCCACGAGAAAGAAACGAGATAGGACCTACCGCAAGATGAGGTACATGTACAGCGAAGTTCTTGTGCGGATCGAACAGATCCATCTATACGACGTCAGAACCTTTGTCTTGCCAACACGCCCCTGAGGATTGCCGCCGTTAGATGGTCACATACCCAGGTGCTGATATGCTGTACGAAATGGCGGAAGGCATAATGCTCCCGGTCCAGTATCTCCACGGTAGATTCCGACTGCCACAGCTGTTTCTCGAGCACCTGGTCTTGCTCAAGAGAGACGTTGCGCTCCAGCAAACCGGGATTCGATGATGCTGGAGAACCGCCCACTGCGACTTGGGCCGCCGGCTGGTCGTTAGACTCGTTCGGCGGTGGCGGCGGCGGCTGTGGGGAACCGACCGGTGACGGTGCGACTGTGTTCCCGAATATGTTCAGCCCCTCCGTCTCGAAGTTCATATTCCAGAGGTCTTCGTTCTGGGTGACTGCGTCCCGGAATAACAGGCTGACCCATCTTTCCGTCGCGATCTCTATGTTGTCTGAGAATGTAGTGGAGGGCGGCCAATGATCATACAGGGTCGCAGTCCCAGGGGAGTGAGAGTGGGAGTTGGGACATGACGCAGCAGTCGTGTTGTGCTGTCCAGCCGCATCGACTCCAACACTGAGTATCGGTGAATTGGCTTCACCAAGGGGGGTAAAGGGGCCGCCGGGGCTTTGGTGTACGGCCCGCTGAACTCCTTGCCCATTGATCGAAAACTCAACTTCTAGAGCTGAACCTCCAGCTCCCTGTAGCTCGGGTTGCAGGGCAGGCTCGGAGTGATCCGTTTGCCTCGCCTCATCATGTACAGTATCTAGCCCATTCCCAGGTGTGTTGGATATAGGAGTATGCCTTTGACTTTCGCAATTGCGGTCACCATATGAACACAAGTTCTTCGTCCTGTTGCAGCCACCACATATTGGCTTCACTTCATCGCATTTGACGTGTCTCCTTCGGCAGGTTATGCTAATTATCTTAGCTAACGTCTACATAATCCATAGATGGAGGGCTTAGATGGAATGCAGCAGAGACGGGCGTATAAGTGAAGCAAGGGTACACTTAGAACATCCAACCGGGTATCGGGCAGAGCAAAACAGCCATTTTGATCGAGTGAGAACACCAAGGTTTTAGGGGGCTCACCATCCTGTTGTTTTGCGAAGTCCTCGACCACGCGATAGCCGGCCTCTAGTAAAGCGGCGTTCCTCTCGGCTATCTTCAGATCTAGGGGTGGCTGGCATGATGCCCGCTTATAACCTCTGGGTGGTGTAGTTTAGCAAATGAGAGTAACAGTAGATCTGTATGTTTGGCATTCCCTCAGCCATCTGGTCAACCACAGAGATAATCTAGAAATCCACTGTTCCAGTGAACTGCTGATTGGTTCAGCAGGAACATCAAGAGGATGATGCACCAGTTGATGCACAGGTCAACGTGACGATCATGGGTGGAGAGTAGCACTGGATTATAGTGGACGATACCTACCAAATCGGTACAAGTCGCGATCTACCCCGTAAACTGATCCTAGCCTAGACTCCCCTTCCCTCGTCTCGGGGAATGGAGGTATAATCACAGCGAAGCTCATTGCGGGGGGCACATAGGTGCAACATGGTTATGTACTAGGTAATTAGAGTCGCATTTGTAGAAAGGAGAGGGGGCCGGTCCTAGATTATTTACATACATATTTGAGGGCATGGAACCTCAACTTCGGTAGTCAGGTCTATATCAAACCCGGCTACTTACCTACACCATTCCTATCTTGCACTTCGACTCCAATTCGATCGTATTACTGGCGAATATGGCAACTACAACCCCCAATCAGACCGCCCAGCCTGGGGAACAAACAGGCGGGACCGAGATCAAGCCCCTTTTGAACCTGGCTGGCAAGGTAATCGCGATAACAGGTGCTAACCGCGGCATTGGCCTAGGCGTAGCAGAATGTTGTCTTCTCAACGGAGCTGCCAAGGTCTACTCAATCGATCTGGCAGAACCTGGCGAGGAGTTTGCTGCAGCTTCGAAGGCATTTCCGGGCCGGCTTGGTTCGCAGACAGCCAATGTCAGTGACGAGTCGAGTATAAGCGCCGCGATCGACAAGATCATCGAGGAGGCCGGTGCTATCCACGGCGTGGTTGCCAATGCTGGCCGCACGAATCATAAAGCGGCGCTTGACTTCACCAAGGAGGAAGTCGAGGCGCTCTTCAACGTGAACTTGTTCGGAGCGTTCTACACGGCCCGGGTGGCCGCAAGAGCCTTCATCAAGCTGGGCATTAAGGGTTCTGTCGTGTTTACGGCTTCTATGGCATCCTACCGCCCAAATAAGGTATGGTGTCTACTAAGCTATGCTATCTGTCCCCCTACTCCTTTTCTTTTCTCCTTGCTAACGCGAAGATGACAGCGCGTTCCTTCAGCGCCTTACGGAGCTTCCAAAGCAGGTGTTCGCAACATGGCGCACACCCTCGCCATGGAGTGGGCCAAGTACGGCATTCGCGTGAACAGCGTCTCGCCCGGCCTCGTAAACACCGCGATGACCTACTGGGTCCCACAACAGCCAGACTGGGAGCAGCAGCTCAAGTATTACGGGGGCATGCCCAGGCTTGCTGAAGTGCAAGAGCTCGGTGGTGCATACGTCTACTTGTTGAGCGATGCGGCTAGTTACACCACGTCTATAGATATCCCAGTAAACGGTGTTATTGGCAGTAAGTTATATCCGCATTCTAGTCGAAAACCTGGTATACTGATTAATCGTGTTACAGTATGTTAAATAACTTGGAATCGGTGTTGAGATTGGGGTCCGGTTACCATCTGTGGTGGTAGTCTCCTGAGTATTTAGGTATAGACGGTAGGTTTAAGCAGATATCAATAGTTATGTCTTTGGCCAGTAACATAGAGGTCTCACATAATCATGTGATGTATAAACCGTCAAGCTCTATTCATTCGTCTGTCTACATTTTTCAAGGAGTAACAAGTAGGTAAGCATATGCTACCTAACATATGCATTATCCAGTTTACATGAAAACAGTATTACTATTCATGAAGAAGAAACAAGTTACAGTCAAATTGAAAGCTGCCTACGTAAGATTCAAAAGAGTTATTGTAAGGTCGGATACATTGCTGAGACATGGAGGATCCCTACCATCCTACCCCTGAATTGTACAGCTGGGTGACCGAAACCCTCGTTTTATCTCCTAATCAACAATATACTCGAAGAAAGTGGTTCGAAAATGCTATCATAATACCCCTTCACACGAGTGGCCTTGGAGCTGGCGTGCTCAAGAGGTTGCGAAGAACCAATAGAAGACGGATGGCTGAAGTTGTGTAGTTAGTTGTCATCAAGAGACGGACTCATAAAAGCAACTGTTGCGTGGCTAGTGCCCCAGTGGCACTACCCACACCTAAGCAACCGCCTTCTAGCACTCCACCTGCTTAGATTCCTTTGAATTTACATCATCAGTTTCTTTCCTGCAGCTGCTTTTTGCTTTGCACCTGCAATAGCAACTGTTGCCATCACAATATCAGGAAGAAAACAAACTTTATCATGAGCCTTCCTGTTATCCGTAATATGTATCCAACCAAATACTGCCCAGGCCGAGCCCGTGAAGGCGACAGTAGTAAGTACTATGGGTCTCTGCCAAGCCTTCTCCTCGACACGAGGGCAGGGCCCCCTCCCCAGCGGCCCAAGTGGACTGAACTGACCAACCAACGATACGATCTAGACGGAGTATGGCGTTGACATCAACAGCTCACGAGACTTTGCATAGTTAGGTACTTTACATCCTTTCATTCCAAGTGTAAATATTGACATTCATCGTTTTCTACCTTCATCTCGAGGACCAACACTCAGCGTTGCTGACTTGCCACCCACGCCATACCGCCCACCTTCCTTCCTCTCCTCCCTCCCTTCCTCCCTCCCTCCTCCCTCACAGCACCGCGGCAATGAAGCTCCTAGCGGGCAAAGTCGCCGCGATCACCGGCGGCGTGACGGGGATCGGGCGGGCCATCGCGCTGGAGTACGTGCGGCACGGCGCCTGCGTGGCCGTCAACCACCTGGGGGACGCGGCATCGCAGGAGCACTTCGAGAGCCTCAGGAGGCAGCTCGACGACAGCGGCGGCGACGACGCCGGAGAGAGGCTCATCGGGATCGCGGGCGACATCCGGCAGCGCGCGACGGGGGCCGAGCTGGTGCGGCAGACGGTGCAGCGGTTCGGGGCCCTCGACGTGTTCGTCGCGAACGCCGGGGTCAGCCAGTTCCGAGACTTCCTGACGTGGGTACCTACCTAGCTGATAGCCGTTACTCCTGTTGGTTTTTCTTGTCCGTGGTGGATTTGCTCTTTTCGTGTTTTGAGGGGGGGGGGGTTCCTTACCCCCTTTTCTTTTTGACTTTTGGCCGCGCCGCTTGGCACATATACGTACACGTGCTCGCTCACCTAACGCAAGCATGGCCATAATCCAGACTAAACGAGGAGACGCTAGAATCGCACCTCCAGACGAACATCAGCGGGACGTTCTGGACGACGCAGGCAGCCGCGCAGCAGATGGTGCGACAGCAGAAGCAGAGGCGGCAACAGGCGCAGAGCCAAGACCACGACACGCAGCAGAGCGGAGGCGGCAGCATCATCGGGATCAGCAGCATCAGCGCGCACCTGGGCGGGGCGCAGCAGGTGCACTACACGCCGACGAAGGCGGCGGTGCTGTCGATGATGCAGTCGGCGGCGTGCGCGCTCGGGCGGCACGGGATCCGGTGCAACGCGCTGCTGCCGGGGACGACGCGGACCCAGCTGGCGGCCGGCGACCTGGCCGACCCGGACAAGCTGGCCTACCTGGAGCGGCGGACGCCGCTGGGCCGCGTGGCCGACCCGGCCGACCTGGCGGGCCCCGCGGTGTTCCTCGCTAGCGACCTGAGCCGCTTTGTCACGGGGGCACAGCTGCTTGTCGACGGGGGCATTTCTGTGAGCTTGCAGTGAAACGAATGGATGATTGGCTATGTGCCATTACGTGTACATGTACAAATACACATACATATATACGCGTATATAATGGTTGGATATGGGACACAGACACCTGCTTCAACTGCGAGTCACCTCAATGGAAGACCAATCTTGGGTGGTATGATGAGAAGTTAGAAGATGGTCTTCAAGGCGGGGAATAGTTGCTTTATAGGCCATAGAAGGCAATAATCGAGAAATTAGGCGGCTCATGTATAGCCAAGTGGCATACAAGACCTGAAACTTTCGGACTACCTGGATCACTTGCAATAACTAGAACAAGCTTCTCGGCTATGTAGGAAACATCCCTTAGTCTAGACTTCCACAGGACTACCCAACAACAACATGTAGTTGAAATGGTTAAATCTAAAGATTATCTTACTAATGAAGGGTTTAAGAGACTAATAAGGTGAAAAGATGTGGGTTTTATAGAGGTCCCTTACGCGGATACGTTGTCTAGTCCTTGGGTTGAGATTACCACGCTGGGCTATTGCTAAACGAATTTGAAGCTGGCCCCCTCGACAAACGGAAAACAGCTAACAATATCATGATTCAACCGACTGTATGGCCGCCATGACTTAGACATCTAGGTACTGAGTTATGTGTAGTGATGCGAATATTTCACGCTCTGAATGAGAGTATATTATTCCAAACCTTTGACCCAACCCCTTTTCGCACCCCCTTTTATAGTGCCACATCACAGCCAAGCATCTGGTTTCTAAGCTGACCACATTCTATAGATGATAAAAAACTCTTAATGCTAAGACGGCACAAGACAAGTGTATATAGTGCATAGTCACAGAGGTATCATCATTCCGACTCCTGACCAATATTATGGTTCCATATGGGAGCATTGGTGACATCAGGATGGCTTCACCCCTGCAAGTATATAGGCATGATCTTGTAGCTATGGTATATAGGCAAAGCCGTTTTCTGACAGCTCCCGGTTGAACCACTTTGGCGCACTTGATTGATCACGGCCGAAGCCTAGTACTAGCTAGGCAATTCCGAACCAGGGCTCTGGATGACTTGCCAGAAGCCCCGAGGCTGACTTCGACATCTATACGGTGTGATGATTACGCAACGACATTGTCAGCCAACTGTATAGTAACCTTTGGATACGGCAACCTAGGGGCTCTTGACATAGACATTGAGCATGAACCATGGACCCAAGGTGGAATGATGGGACTTGAGGGGGAAGCCTGCTTCAACGGAGGACCAAGAAAGAAACAGCTCAATAAGATAGATGACTAGGAACGGATATGAAGATTCTACGTGGGTGGTCTCCAATGCCAGTATATGGCTTAGCCCAGCTGGCTAGGATTATTGGGCTCATGTCCAGCTTTGGCAGGAAGCATGATGTTAGCGGCGGGAGCTTGTGTGGAGCATGCACACCTAGGTGCATGTCTGTTACCAACAAGGGGGTAGAATAAGACCAACGCCTCTCTAAAGAACCAGGTGTGAAGGGGCTGGAAGGGGTTGTAATCATGGGATGCATCGGGCACCAAATATAGTCACCGACTATTCATGTAAGTTGCAACAGCATGCACCACCCAGCAGTACCCTGCAGGACGACCTGGCAGCAGGGCATGCAGGTTGCCTCGTTTGTTGCTTAGAGCGTCATTGGCCCCCTAAGTAATTACCTGCAGGGCCAGGAAGTATCTTGGATGACTATGCAATCGGCTTGGTGTAACTCGGGGATCCCCGTCACACTCGATACAAGGCTGGATAGCAAGAAGAATAGCGATTCTGAGCGACTGTAGCGTACTAGGTCGGCAGCTAGGTCATGTAGTAAGTCCAATTCGAACATCGGCGTTAAGTCGCAGCTGTGGCTCCGTGTAGGACTAGCTACAGTGCTATAGTATAGCTACGAGCTAGAAGCTTGTCACATGATTAGACTCGTACTGACCGTACAGCGGTCATCAGCGAATTCCAAAATTCGGTGGGAACAGGGGTTCCTATAGGTCAATTCCCGTTTCTTGGCTTTGCGGCCCACCAATCAGAAGAGGGCGACTTCCAAGACGGGCATTCGAGATACTCGCAGGGGAGCACTTGGCCATTGTTGAGACGACATGATGGTCTCACCCGGGAAACTCAGACAGTTCATCTTTGGGCTCCTGGACGCTTGCAATTCACGTATCGATTTAATTTCCCCCACTCAAGGAACCTGGACGAGACCCGCTGGAGCACGCCTGCATCTGCTGATTCGGTTGCGCAACAGGTACATCCGCTAGTGACTTATACATATGTCCGCCGCCAATATGAGTGTCGACCTATCCCAACTTGCCAACCAAGTTCCTGTGGTTCTCAGTCAGCACTCGTTCCAGAGAAGAACCCCCGATTTTGAAATTAGCCAGTGGTTTGATATCGATAAGCTCTGCGGCTCTCAAACTGAGGACGATCCCGAGACCCATAGCAAGTCCGATGTCCTATCCATGCCTGGACTCACATCTGGCACATCCGAGGAAGGTGGCTCCTCACCCCTACCCCTTCTCGAGGACAGAGCTCGGGCCAAAGCCCAGCTTGACGACGCCAAGAAGCAGGATGATGAGTTGACGATCCCACGACGTGAGCTGAGACCAAAAGTTCAAGTTCCTTATCCCCCATACATCCACATGTTTGGCTCCGGAGAGGACGCTGTCGGCAACATGACCGATGATTCCAGAGACACTTCTAGTAATGATGGGGCCTACTGGTCTTCGTCCTCGGGGGGCAACTCACCGTTCACCGAAGCTGGATCGTCCGATAGTTCTAAGCCGGACCGTGGAAGGCGGAACAAGCCGCTTCTTGACCGAGACGCTGTCGCGGAAGTCCGTGAGCTCGGGGCATGCCATCGCTGCCATATACGTAAATTGAAGGTATGTAGCCGGCTGCGGAAGCCCCATCATATCTCGACTAATGGAGAAATAGTGTAATAGTCGAGATGTCTGTGAGAAATGTACCGAGCACGTTCAGAAGCACAGCGGCAGTGCCTCGCCGCTCCTGGGACGCCACTTGTGTGTCCGACGAAAACTGTCAGAGATCGGGCCTGCCTTCGATAGATTTTCCGGTATGCCATACCATATCATCCAAGGCCTCAGCAAGGGGCCAATGTAGCCTCCATGCATTTGAGACTGACTTGGCACAGAGACTGGATACATCACACGAGGCGCCGTTTGCGGCCAGTTGACATGGTCCATTTTCTTGGAGGATGATACAATGACCAATTCCCCTTTGAATATATCCGTTTTGGAACACGAGCAGCAGAACAGACGCCCGATGTTCAATGTTGGTCCCTTCGAAAGCCAAGAACCAAACGTCACTTTGAACAAACATGAGCTCCCACAACCCGCACAACTAGTGCATTGGTCAGCGTGCCACGCAGATAACAGGGGTATTATCGACTTGCAATCAGCCCTCGATTCATTTTTGTCGGCCTGCTCCGGTAGACGGGACCTTCCACAAGTATGTCATGTAGGACTCCCAGAGCAACGTTCGAATTGTGCTGACCTAAAATTAGTCTGATCTGATGTCCAAGATGCATACCATTCGGTGTATGTATAGAATCTGGAAAAGCAACATGTTGCTGTATCGTCGGAGTGATTTGTGCGAACCTCTTCGTGTTATGCCCGCCTCCGTCCATCGCGAAATCAGGGCAATAGCAAGGTCTTCGATAAGTTCGGCTGAACGGGACGTCCTGAGCAGCATCGACAAACTCATGAAAACGACCATGCACAAGAATGAAAAGCTGCCAATCTGGGTCTGCATGATGCAGCTGATCCTTACCTACCGTGACCTCTATGGCTTCGCCGACGCCAACCAACGGGGGTTTGCTGGAGCTAGTAAGTTGTCCATCAGGCTTCTCAGCATACCAGAGCTTGACCACTAACGTCTAGGCAGTGCCGGAACTCGTGATGCAGAACAAGGCAGCCGATCTCATCAAGAACTCCTTTGTGACCCTGGTGATCATCTTCGAGGGGTTCTTCAAGAGCAAGTCTCTAGAAGTCCCGACCGAAAAGAGCGAGATTGCTAGCCCCATCCCCCGCTCAACCTGGAATAACCTCTACCTTGCTGAGCTAAACACAATTGCCATCCAATTGCAGCTGTTCTGTAAGTAGCACGTATAGCTACTGCAATAGCTCGTACTGACAGCTTTTACAGCCAACCTCATCTCGCAAGAAATCAGCCCTGTTGCTGATGCTTTCAACGCACTTCTCAAGAAACCTAAGAAGAGTCAGCACCAAGCTCGACAACCGAAAAGACAGAAGGTAGCCGCATGAAGGCCAACATACCACTGTTGACTCCAAATCTAGAGCTGTTGACTCTGGGAGACGACTGGGGTTTCGATCTGGGAGTTAACGTGCCCCAAATGACGATTTTTCTTTCTCTTTCATTTCAAGGCGGGTTGCTTCGGATATGGTGTTGAGTGCTTCCAAGACATGAGGTGAAGCCTTTCACATGACACAGTTGGGGATGGTTTCAAAAGTGATCATCCTAGCCGCGCCATTTGGCTTATGGTGGGCTCGGGTTTGTCTTGACTTGGGGAGTTGGAACTTGAAGATACCCTCTCTTGTTGTGTTTGGACCAGTGTAACTGCATGATTAACGAAAGGGATGACGTTTGGAAGATTTATGACAATTTTAATGACCACCACTAAGAGAATAGTGTTCCATATGCCTGGGGGAAGTTCTGTGCATCGCGGATCATCTGTCTTTTGAGACTGATCCAGATATTCAAGAGACCAATGTATTGGTACGTGATGATATTGACAAAAGCCGTCAATGTAAGTTGAGCGTGTCTCCATAAGTGGTGGGCATATCTTTGTGACTGCTTATAACCGGAGAATTGACTGTGTGTCTCTCGGTTACTAACAACAAGTTCGAACAGTAGAGACAGACTGCTGCGCGTGAGCCTGCTCTCCTAAACATTGAGGTATTCTCGATGTGAACGATTTCCTAAATTGCAACCAAGGAGGCTTCGAGGTTGAAGACTGCTCTGTAGAACTGATAGAGGAGGCACCGCACATCCCTTGTTTCAAGTCATGTGCCATGGAATCTGGCTAATGGGAGCCCATTCCCGGACACAGGTAGCAAAACCTGCCTAGATATAACCGTGGCCTGGTGCAGGCTAGAACCCGTCCAATACGGCGAAAGCATCCTGGAGGAAAGGGTGACTTGCAGTAGTAACACGAGCACGCGAACCCCCCCCAGGAAGAAACTGAGGAAAAGAGAAGAAATCAACACATAGGAAAGGACTGCTTCGAGTGAGGGTGGCTGACAGAAGCTCGCCAAAAGGCAAGTACCTGGCAAATAAAGTTTCACAAGGATCAAGCGAAATGGTCGCACGCTCGCGATACAAGCATTTCAAGTAAGACAGGTGTAGATTGCTGAATAATTGATAGTTTGGTATAAGCGCTCTAGGGGAACGATGGTCTTTTGATGTTCGAAGCAGGATGACAAAAAGGCGGGCAACACAGAGGTTGGGGAGGACGGGAGGTTGGGTTGCGACGGCTGCTACATGTCCGACGTAGGATTCTCGGAAGCAACGAATCTCTTTGGCTAATGGCGAATTCCTGGTCACATGTACGTTACATGTATCAAATAAGCTGTCACTTGGGCTGGAATTGCTGCAGGCAGAATCGGTTTTGCTTTATGTGCGGTGTGTTGTGGAAACGTCTCGTCCTATGGATGATGCATTGACACGGGGTGAAACTTGATTGATGTTACTTGGGCTTATGTAAGGCTGAAAGCTTCCAGCTGCGAGCAGCTGCCAGCAGCTGATCCATGCCCAGGTCCACGGGTGCCTCCTTCCAATGCCTCAATTCCATATCCATGGATCCATGGATCAATCTGGATCGAGGTCCCATCAAGCGCCATCAAGTTTCAACCCATGTAAACCCATGTAGTATGTACGTGACCGACAGCCGTAACTAATACCTGCACACCTATTTCACATGTGTATGTCGACATACATGTCTTCCATTATACCCGTTACACCCCCTATGGCCATTAGATCACTGCATATATACAGCATGTGAACTTTGCGTTCATCACACCCGAAGTACACTAACACCTGACCAGATTGATATGCCCATATCTCAGTATGGATGCTGCAGTCTGCCACGGGCCAATTGCTTTATAGGTCGAACAATTGGAGCACTCTATCAGGCAACCACAGCTTTAGAGCTGCGGATGTCCATTGAGAAATCGAGCTACTGCAATTGATAAAATGTATTGCAGTGGCGTATGACAGACAGGCTCAAGAGTTATGGCAAATCATTGGCTACTACAGCATACTTATGGTCTAAGCATCCAACCATAACTTAGTAACTTGGGTGACCGTACTATGTAGCTTACTTTGTGACTTCTTTGCGGACCTCACCAATAAGTAACGACGATCGAAAGGACACCAGGCGATATGAGCGAACATACCGCATAACTAGTAGATATCTTGAAGATTGAGAAATAGAGAAAGCTGTATTCTATTTTGCTCTTTTTCTTTTTCCTTTTAACTGGATGGTGGGGCATGGCGGGGTGAGTTGTAGAAAAGGGGCAGGTATGAATTCCGATGTCTCAGATAGCTTCCACCTACATATCATGCCAGTGGCAAGTGCAGCTGACATGCTCTGCGCTCTATGGAAGTGCATAGCTTTAATCTACTTCTACTTCTAGCAGGATCAGTTGCTAATAGTATCCGGAGTAGGTCGGAGACAATGTTCAACATTGGCAACTTGATTTAGCCAATGGCTCTTGCATATTCCTTATGTGCAGCCTGAAATATTGACACATGCAAGCATTCAGAGTCAGAGATTATGAGAACAGAGTTGGACGTTTAACCCTGCTCATGCACTTACAAGAATGTAGCTGTTCAGCAACAGGCTTGCCGGACATACCTAACTTAATATATCGCTATGTTCCTGATATCTTGCTCAAGCAACTGATAACCGGTAATTATCCAACTTCCTAGGTAGCTGAAGTCGCTACCGTAGGTCAAGCCGTTTGGCATCACCACGCGGTTTTCTCTAGCGTCGTCTTAACGGACCGACACCGGCCCCAACGCAAGGCAAGACAAGGGTAGCTGAGGTCGGGGTAGATCACTATAGATGACCCACCACTCAAGAAAAAAGAAAAGGAAAAAAAGTTTTCTTCATGAGAACAAGATCCCATCACCCCCTACATAAGTACTACCTAGTATACATGCCATGCCGGCTTCTCCAATTCGTTAACTACCGCTTTCGTTCTTCATATTGCGCACACGACTGTCGTGACCATAGCATGCTGTTCTCTAATTAGTCCTTGGGGAGCTGAGTGTGGTGTTGCCGTTAGGTTGCAATACGTGGCAGATTCCAGCAGTGCAAAAATATCCATCCATCCATCCACTGGGGGCGGCATCATCGACACTGACACCAATCGGTCGTCGATCTCAAGATGCGCCGGGATGATTTGGATTGGCTGAATATCCCGGCACCGATATGTGGGTTTTCTTATAGGGTCAATCGAGCCGGAAACCGAGAAAAAGAAAGGATTTGTGAAATTGCCCAGTGCAACCCTGGTCAGTCGCGCGTCATGTCCAGGATTGGCGTCAATTTCGCGTCCCTCGACGCGCCTGTAAATTGGCGGGGTTTCCCGAACCCCCCACATAGTTATCACTTCATCGGTTCCTCTGGCACATCGACTTTCTCACATATCGTCTCTGTATGAATGTGTTGCAAGGCGCAACTCGTGTTTGATGGAATTGCTTGCATTGAGACTTAGATCAGGATCAATTACAATGTAAGGCCGGCCAGGCCAAGTCGCTGAACCCTGGGGACGCAGGTACGGCGCATTTTGAATTCTCACATAAGATGAGCTCGAATCATGAGAAGGCCCGTTCTATCGGCCGAAGCAAGTCATGGGGCTCTGAGGGGGTTGGTAGACTATACTTCCGTTCGATTTCGCAAGGCTGCCCTGTTTAGATTGCACCCAGTAATAATATATATATATATATGTCACATACATAATTGCTTGCGCAACTCCTTGCAATGGTCATGACTTCCGTAAAGGTCACACGTCCGGCTACATAAACGCTGAATCTAGGCCGGGTGAAAGGTCGCATCGCGTAAAACATAGTAACATGTCTTACCTGACCATCAACCAAAGGGTAGCTACAGTGTGCGGATAGACATTGTAGGTATCCTATCAAAATACGGCCAGGAACTTGTCATCCTATGGTGAACGAACGCCTCGACTCCATTCAATTGGTCTAGTCTAGACTGAACTGAACTGGATATCGTCGTCATCTTTGCATGGCTTGATACGAAGAGATGCGACACGCATAGAGTCACGTTTGTTTGCAATCCAAATCCACAAAGCATATATGTCTGTCCTGGTTGGTAAGGAACTTTGGAACTGAGGAGGAGAACGAACGAAAATGCCCAAATCAGCCACCCACGCTGTGACCAGCCTCCGTTTTCGCCAAACCGATATCTCGCGGTATTGGACACAGCCATCCAACTAGGCTTCGTGCTTTCTTAAACACGCGTCAGTACGTCCAGTCGTTTACTTGCCCCGTACAGCCTGCAGCGCTCTATATACCTATCAAGATTCACCTCCCAACTCCACCCAATGCGCATTCGGTCGATCGCTGCAGGTGCGTTTCTGTCGTGTCCCCCTTCGTTGGCGCAACTTACATCCCGGAGTGCATGAGCTGGTCGACCTAACTAACGACAGTCGGGCTCGGGCTACCTGACGTTAGTATGTACGATATCGAACCCTACCTGCAAAAATAGGTACGAAGTAGTTGTAGGTAGGCGTGGTAGGTAGGGATGCCTCGTCTATCAAGCAGCTACAAACCCTTCCAAGCCTCCAACACCCGCCGCCTGTCAGTCCACTTTCCCTTTCTGTACAATACGCTCAACCATCGAGGCTCTAGTCTGTAATACGATCTGACCAGCCCTGCCACCATCTTTATCAGCGAGGGTACGTTATGTGTAGGACCTAATCTAGATACGTGAACGTCAAAAAGCTCTTGGGGAAAATAATAATGTTCATCCCCCGGTGTTGTTCACAAGCCAAGTTAGACTGGGACCTGCTGGGTTTAGTCGCTAAGAAGCACGATTATGCGAACATGCTAGCTTTGGACTGCCCTGCCCTGACTCCCTGCGGGCAATGAGCATCGCCGAATCATGAATGAGTATATCAACTCAACCTGACCGCCTGATAGTTTCCACATGATTGCATCGTTCGCAGTGGAGAAATGACTGGGCTTCCAAGCCAGCGACACATGTAGCTATGTACATATATATCGATCAGTGAATTATTACATAGCCAGCCAGGTTCGTCCCCGGAATGATACTACAGTAGCTCACAGGCACGCAAGTTGACAGGTCTCTGCTGCATCTGTTCCTCTTCTGGTTACTACATACCTAATAGGTAAAATAAGATAGGAATAGTTTGGCTTCGCCTATCATGGCACATAAGAGCCTTTCCACTTTCCCCAAGCAAAATCCCCCAGAAGCCCACTCGCGCAGTCTGGTCTGGTCTAGTCACCGTCTAGGTTTATGTGCGTAGGTGGATGGAAGGTGATTTACCTTGATATGTGTATCAAACGTACATACATAACCACCTACATACCCGCCCCTGGCGCGCCTACTGGTCTACTACTGTAGGTACGGGTCAGGTCAGCAAGGTCAAGTGGTCTATATACTGCCCCCCTAAGTAGTTACCTGGCTCTAGACGATATACTATGTAGCATAGGTATAACACTGTCAAGTGTGAAGGGGAGTTTGTAGACGGGCAGGCAGATGGGGGCTCCCGTCGCTATCCACCCGCTTCGTGTACCAATAGCAACGAATCGCATCAAGTCAGCAAAGGTTGGAAAGATAGGTACTTCGTTCGTACATTCATGGATCCATGGGTCCAAGGATGCGCATCAAGCGCATCCCATCCCATCATACGCCCCTGTCGTTCGTCTTCTCTGGTTCTGATTTTGTGCGCCCCAAGACCGGCGTGGAACAGTCTGTTCCTGATTAGGTAGACGCCAAACTCTTAACTGCAAATTAGCAGACTGGCACTAAGACGCACCCTAGCTACCCTACAGACTGGCTGAACTGGTGACTGGCATACCCGACACCTACTTCATTCAGCACTCAACCCACATGCCCTCTTCGTTCGCTTTTCTTTCTCTTTTCTCCAACCTCTTCAGAATTCGCAACCAGTCGTTCATTCTCTCCCCTATTTCCTTGGTGGTGGAGTTGTGGTTTGCGGTTTCCAGGTCGGCCAGAAAGGTACTCAACCGACTGTTTGTTTCGCTAGGGAGCCCCGGGTTCACTAGCGAGGAAACGGGCGGCTTTGGCTTTTAATCATCAATTGTCGATTGTACCGACTCCGAGGTCATTGTACCCCCGTGCCAGCCAGCCAGCCACCCGGGCACTTGCAACTTGCTTCAGGTTGTGTCGCTTCCAGTTGCCAATCTCCAGCTACCTCCAGTGTCTATACTGCAATACCTACACTACAAACTACATACTCCCTACATACTACATACTACATACTACCTACATACTACATACCTACCTCGAGTCGCAGGAGCATTGGGCATTGGCTGACAGCTGCACAATTGCGCACAACTGCACAACTTCGATTGATGATTAACGATTAACGTCTAAACCGCACCATCGATAACTATCCGTGCAGCCGCCTACGGGTATCGTCGAACCCCCGAACCCCCAAGTCTCGACGACCCGGCCCAGTTTCCTTCTCCACCCAACCCATCTCCCCAATTGACGGCACCCTCCCCCACCCCCCCTTTCGCCTCTCTCACGACTCTCACGACCTTTCTTAGTTTCTTCTTCTGTTTGCGCCTTGTCGCATCTAATCGTCAGAAATACCAGAGCTGGTCAACATATCAAAATACCAATATACCAAAATACCAAGACAGTACTCATTTAGTTCGAAGCCGAGGCGTCGATGCTGCTGCTTCGCAAGTCGTTATAACGCACTTGCGACAGTCGGTTGATACCATTGGTTGAGTCAAGTCCCTCGCGCCATTTGAAGGAACGTCGCGCGAACAAACCAACACCAAGTCGCCTAATGTATCTGCTATAGTCGAAAGAGTAACCGAAGGATATTTAATTCGACCATGGTTGCATGAGCTCGTTGGTTTTTGGTTGCTGGATCGTCTTCTCACAGGGATATCGGCTATCGGATCGCGTCTCTGGAATGCTGAAATGCAGAGCGCGTCCCTCAATACATTCCTCGCCCTCTCGAATTACTAAATCGAAATACCAACCACAATACCAGTTCCCGCGCTTGCACCATGTCGCTCTCACAGTCCGCGCCTTCGGCTACCTTGCCGAGGGGCTTTCGCTATGACCAGGAGTTCGACCCTAGGACACCCGAGCCCTGTGCGTCCAACGAAGAATCGGCATTGCCCTCCCCGCCAGCGCGACCGCGTTTAAGGCTCAAGCGTCGCAATGTATCGCAGCAGCTAAACGCGCCCACCCAACAGTTTCTTGCCTCGGTAGCTGCTGCCGATGTCCCCATACCGAGCGTCGAGAACCCCGAATTCGCGACGAACCGCCATGAAATGATGATGGAAAGCTTGCCTGAAGTACAGGTACAAGTCGAAGACTATGATGACATGGACATCTACCAACATATACACACTCGGACATTTTCACCTCCCAAGACTCCTGCCATCGACGCGCCCGCCGCACTTCCCCCGTTGAAGTATCCTGACTGGTCTGTCGATTCCGATTGGAGCAACTCTGACATGGATTCGGGTTCCGATTGCGAATCCAGTAGGCCTTCAACCGCATTCTCAACGCAAACGAGCGCTTCTTTATTTAGTCGCTACTCAGAGCTTTCTGACGATGAGTGCCTCAGTCCGGAGCCCGAGACAGAGGAGCCTACCAAACCAGTCAATGAACGTGAAGGAGACGTCCGCGCAAGAAAGCCACGAAAGGCTCCGTGGACCAAGGCCATGACTGCGCACTTGTGGTCAACCTACATGCTCTACTTGCAGGACCCCAAAGTCACGCCTATACGTCTAGGCAAGAGCTGCATACCTCCACATGGGGTTTGTTTGCGCGTAGCACGAGAGGCTAAGAGGAGTTGGAAAGGCTCAAATCTAAAGCCTGTACCTGCTAAAAGTGGGAACTCTACTCCGATGGCTGATTCCTCTCGACCATTTGTCCAATGGCCTCATACGTGCGCTGCTACTCGCACGTATCTTCGCGAGCTCTGCAAATTGAAGGCTACCTCTAAAGCAGGGCGCCGACACCTTATGTCTCGGAGCCCTACTCCTTTCAACAAAGCTGCTCATCGTCGTTGGAACCGAAGAAACACGCCGGGTCGATCGCCTTCGATCTTTTCGAGCAATGATATGAACATGTCGCTCACTCTGAGCACTTCAGAGACAATGCAGCCCTATGGCCCACTTGCCCAACTAGCCAGTTCGCAAATGGAGCCGTTCCCAGATCTTATCCCATCGGCCAAGCTTGGGCCAGAGGTCTCCTCGGCCATGGAGGAGTCTATGGACGATCGGGCTCGCCTTGGCTCTCCATTTACCTCAAATAGCTACGGTCCTAGCTCCTCATCCTCGTTCGGCGCTAACCTCAACTTGCCTAAACAATCGAACTCAGTGGGCTCCCGGAAGCTACTGAAATCGCCCGTTCGTCTCACAAGGTCGCGTTCCGGAACACAGAAGCGCAGATCTGCTAAAGCCACCGAAGATGCCCCACGAAAGCGCCCTAGTTTAAGCGCTGCTTTCGGGAAAAAGGCTGCTGCTGTGACGGCGGATGATGAGGATGTCGAAAGTCCACAGCAACAAATGAACCCCAGCTCCTCTTCGGGACTTCCAGATGATCCATTCCAACCCGACATGAGATCCAGCTCTACGAAACTTACATCGTTTGTGCAACCACTCCGTCTAGGCTCGCCGTTCTCTGGTTCGAGCTCGATGCCAACACGATCATCAGCACCCATCAACCTGAATTTCCGCCGACCTTTCGCAACATTACAACAACCCACCCAAAGAACGCCGGAGACGCCTCCGGCTAGATCCACCCTGGCCTCACGTCTGGCGTACCTCGACCAGCGTTTGAGAGACTTCAGGAACCGCAGGCGTTCCCAGTCGCCGATGTGATTTCTCATCAAGATTTCTCATCACCCACTCAACAACAGATTTCCTTTCTTTACGATAAAGCAGTTCTTCTCACGACCATTTCTAACGATTCTTATCATGACGACGTATACCATTTCCTTTGTAACGACGACTATCTTTCAATGCCATGATGTCTTTACGACTCTTATGATATCCGAATGATATCCGAATGCCACTTGCATAATGCATAATAGGGGCTACGACAATTGGCACCTTGGCCTATGACAGGAGGCTGAACATATCCAACTTCTCTGCACATAGGACACCTCACTCAAGACAGATGACTCACGACCACTCGCGCAAAATTTTCCTTTTTATGATTACATAGTTTCAGGGACATGATGGTGGCTTCGAGGCCTAGATTGCAACGCGCTCTTTCAACTACCGAGGCGACGGCATGTCGCCCCATCGGTAGTTTGAATGACGCTGGCATTTCTTGTACGAACGAACCATTTTTGGCTTTTGTTCTTCTTTGCATCATGAGGAACCACGAAGGATATGAAAATGATCTAACCTGACGAAACGACGACGACAGAAGTGGGCGGCTGACATGATACCTCCACAATTTACTTTTACTTGACGACTTTTGGCATATTTCTTCCCTGCCGGGCATAGAGCGAACGAGCACTCAACTTTTCTAGGTTGGTTCTCAAGTTGGCTCTTTGGCTGGGGAAGAATGTTGGCGTTTTCCTTTCTTTACCTTAACCTCACCTCTCTCTCTCTCTTATTAGTACGAAGGGCTCCCTCCGATGGATGGGTGTCCTGATGATATGATGAAACAGTTCACTTTCTGGATTACGAGCAACCCAAAAATGCATGGCGGTCGCGCTTCCAATGATTAGCTAGTTATAGCTACTTACTTATTTACCAGACAATCAATCAACTCAGACATATATATGAGTGATGATTGTTCTTGCGCCGCGCAATTCTTGTGACTGTCATGTACACCCACCCTGCCTTGCTGCTCTCTAATCAATTTAGGCGGATATGTCTTACATAGGAAATAGGGGGCTTGGTAGATGTTCGTGAATGAAAGAGGGGAGCATGACTGACCGACGAAGCCCCCATATCATGAGCCATCTTATGTGTATATCAGCTCGTGCTAAGTTGGCTTGCTGTGTGCCATAATGTGTATATATGAAGACCGGGACTGTCACCGTATTACTAGTTGATGTGGTACTTGCTACCACCAATGACTCGAACGATCTCTCGGTTCTGGACCAAAGACCCCCTTCCCCCTCTCCTGATATAGTTATACTATATTGTATCATCATCGCTGGCAGTCAACGCGAGAAAGGACTTGCATAGTCGCCCAGAAGCTGAAATAGGGGCCGCTGTGGTGGCATTTCTTTCAACTCATTCCCAACTCCCCAATCCTCCCACGAGGCATGTCACCCCGAGATTCTAGTAGCTAAAAGTTATTCCTAGTAATAGATGGCTGAGTTCGCATCGACGCACGCCGAAACAACCGCTGCGAAGGCACATCTGACGAACTGAACTGCCTGCGGAACTTTTGGGTTCTTAGCATGGCATTTTCTGATACATTGATAGGTATAGGTAAATAGGACATGGGTATCAGTCTACGGGATAAATGTCAGGTGGTGTGGCACAGACCCTCTATCTATGTACTGTGGTGAAGTCATCACTCACTCCCACTCCCTACATGCCCGTGCAGCCACGTGCGTGGTAGGTACTACGATGGATGGCTGTTTGTCATCGCTCGTATCAGCTTGGATGACTACTTACATAGCTGAGCCATGCCCGATCGTTTTGAATATATGGTTGCTCTCTGTATTCATTACCTAACGTAGTTACATGGTGTCTCCTGCCATGCACGCTGTAGGTGGCGGTTACTTGCCGCACAGACTACTTTGTTAAGTTCGCGCGCTCATCACCAACGTTGCCGCCCGGCATCATACGTACTCGGCGTGAACGGAGGGGTGTAAAGCTGCATATTTTGTTAGGTGCTTACTACATACTCATACAAGTGCTCACATGAGTTGCTTATCTTGGACCATCCGTGCGCGCTGCACGGCATACGCGCCAATTTACGAACTACGAACTACGTACAACATAGCGTGGGCTTATCAGCCCGTTATATTGCATACCTCTATCAGTATTCATATCGGCACTGCCGATGATGATGGTTCCCAGCCACTATGTTAGATGTAAAGCGATCCAAACATTGACATTGGTTACAGAATGTGAGCAAGGACCAGTGAGCCAGTCCTAATTCTTATTCTTGAATATCCTCACCCTCTGAGTTGAGTACAGACTATGTAGCTGGCATGGGATGAGGTTGAAAGATCACCACCCATGCCCTCCTAATCACTTACACATTTGCTGCCATGTGTATACGTCCACTCGTCAACCGAATAGCATCCCGCAAGGCTCAAGCTCGAACCTTTGTCGCCTCTCCTATCAGCCCACCAACAGACCATCATATAAATACATATGTAACTATGTCGAAGCGAAGCGGGGTGAAGGAGGGGTCGCCTTCCCAACACAGTTTACAAGAAGCATGCAGATCGTTGGCTAACTAACATGCGTAGGTATGTTGGCTAGGTTGTAGCTGGTTACGCGAGCTCACGACAAGCACTTGGGTGCTTTGTTCCAACTCGGAAACGATTGATGATGCCAGAGGAGCCGGGTACATAAAGTAGATACGTACTAGCAGAGTACGGCAAGTAGTTCGTGATTATAACAACCTTGCACTGACCCAGTCCTTAGCTGCATAGTGAGTATGTAGCCGAGGACATATACCTTAAGTTCATAGCTCAGATCTATCACATCGGCTATCCGATATCTTACGCAGGTACAGGATGACAGGTTGTAGGGTGCAATACAATTAACCTAACCGACGTCAGAGGTGGTGCCCAAATGCCGGCGCAGGGCTAGGCCGGCAGTTCTTAGAGTTCCCGGACCGGGGGTTACATACCGGGGGTTTAGTGTCCACGGTCCGCACCCCGGGCGAGTAGAGCGGCTCCGCTCTCCCTATCCAACTACCTAAGCCAGCTAGACCAGCCTTTCCCCCTCCCTCCTGCCCCCCGGCACCCCGGTCGGTGATCGTGCGACACCAGCCTCCACCCGGAATCGATCGACGCCGAGACGAACTTACGCTCCCTTCAACCCATGAACCACGAGGATCGGCAGTCGGCTAACAAATGTGTACCTGAATATCTCTTTTTACCTATGGCATCCCGCTACCCGCCCCAACGCCCATTGCCGCCCTTCCCCCCAGGCCCAAGGCGGGCAGGTCTCCGAGACTAGGGCGATCCTTCCGGGGACGATCGGTATAAACGTCTTATCTTCAGTGTGTGGAGGGAGTTCCGTGGTCTGGATCTTGTCTGTAGTTACGTATGAGAGTAATGAGAGTGAGAGAGACGGGGGGGGGGGGGCAGATGAGGATGATGATGACTTCGATGACGTTGTTGCCATTGTCAAGAAGCAGAAACCAACGATCTCCTCGGCTATGAAGGCAACCCCAAGACGGCGAGTTTCAAAATCAGGTAGATCTACGTGGTCGTGTGTATGTATCGCGTGGTCATGGATTTTCCTCCAGGTTCTCCTCTAGCCGAGGCTGCCGAGTACGAAGATCAGACATTTTAATGTCTGGGTAGTTGTGATAATTCAACACTGTTGCAGAAACACAACGAAACGGGTTTGCTTGGCGATTTGGGGATAAGCATAGGTAGTGTTCTCACTCACGTCACACACGAAGAGCATCGAGCAGTGGCAGTTAGCAGCTCTGACTAGTAAGCACTGCTCCGGAGTTCTATCCGGGGGCACCTAGGCATATCGGGCTGTGGTACGTTTAGTACCTGTTAGGCGACTACGCTTTACTTCGGCAATAGCTGGGGTGATGAGCATTTCACGAACATGGCAGAGTTGGTCAGGGCTAGCCTTCCATTAAGACGAAAACGTGAATATCAATTTCAAGTCTGTTTTATTGGATACCCACGACCTGGCGGGTGTATCTTCTGTGCTACCTATGGCGAGCGACGTCGCTCGCCACCCTCTCGTTCTCCGCCGACGCCAGCGACGCAAGTATGCTATGAGGGGCTTCATTCTGTAGGCGAAGAGAGATGACCATAAACGTCATCGAGGCGTTGCTGTACAAAGCAGCGGGTATCAACTTATCGTATGGCCGTGGCTCATTTCCCTCCCATTCCCATCCCAATCCAGGCCAATAATTCCCAAACTCCAATGAAACAAGGAATAAGGAAAAAAATAAATAAAATAAAAAAAGGGTATAATATGCATCCGTTCGTATCCCCCCTAGACGTTGGCAATGTCATATCTCGTACGTCAAATCTTGCGCGTGTGGCAACGACTTGTTTTTAACGTAGTATCAGTGTAGAGGTCCTCGGAGATGCATCGTGTCCGGGGGTTTTTGGATGCATTAGAATGAGCGAATAGATCGTATGTATGTATGAACGCAAGGAAATAAAAAAGACTGTGAGGTAGGGAGGAGCCCTCTGCCACGGTAGGACGCTCCTCGTCATTGGTCAGATATTATCATGGTGAATAGGTAGATATGAGTCTGGCTGTGGCCCCCCACAAGGTATAAGACAATAATGAGTGCGCTTAGTGACTGTCGAGGCATAAGTCGAATGTCACGTCACTCCTGTACGTAGATGCCGGCGATACCGATCTGGAACTCGAAGTATCGGAGACTAAGGACCGAAGGTCGCCGTCTGTCATCGGTGGCGATAAGGTGGCGTCGAACGGCAATGGCGGGAGTTGATGCGGGCACCTCTTCTGGCCTACGGTTGATCGGTGGGTGTGGAACGAACACTGTCGGTAGCCGAACTGCCGCTCCTCCCCGCGGAGGTTGTTGGATGGCAATCTCAGCTGAGGGTTCTTCAAGTGGAATTGGAGCTTGCCCTTGGACATTTTGAGCAGGTGCGTGACATAGTCGTCCCAGAACCCAGGACACATGTCGAACAGCTCCTTGACTCGTTCTGCAACGAATACCCTCTGCAGGCCACCGAGCACCCAAGTGGTCACTAGAATGAATGGTTAGCACGGACATCTTACAAGGGAGAGGGGGTGTTTTGGGGGCGCTCTTACTAGCAACGATCCACTTTCGCAGACGGCAGCTGTCTCTCGGATCGCATTCTTGGTAGACATATCTGATGAGTTCAGGCTTGATGTCCCAGTTGCATCGAAGGTAGAGGTCTTGTATAGCATCCATGGCCAGGTCCTGGAGCTCCGGAATCTGGATTTGAGCGGCGAATAGGTGGAGATTGATGAGGTCCCAGTGCAGGGCCTTGCAGCTACCATCCTCCTCGGCTTCGTCGATAAAATCATGGAAGTCGCTTCGCTCGTTGATCCAGTAGCAGAACAGATCAAACATATCCGGGCACTGACCCTGCAGTGCTACAACCAGCTGGGCCGTGCCATTGCGGAATTCCATCCGCGATGAGTCCACGAGCTGGCGGAAGAATGGACATGCTGAGACGAGGAGCTTTCTTCCCACGACGAATTCTTCCCGGTCTGGGCCGACTAGTATTTTGATGGTTTCTGGTCCAGCACAACTGAAGAGTCCTTTTGTTAGCTCCTCGCGGTGACCAAATTTGGCAATGGACGATGGCTCGACTGTGTATTATTGTTGAGACTTACAAGCTTGACAAGCTCATGGAGGCTCGCTTATGAGAAGATCTTGTGTTATTCATGACTGCGGTTATCGCCTAACACCGTCGACTACACTGAAAGCTAATTGAATCGTTCGATGTATGACAAGGCAATCCTCTTCATTCACATATGTTTGCAGAAACATCGTTCGAGATCGTTCGAGGGGAAGCAATATATGAAATACAATATGTCTTGCCTAGGGTGATCGCCATGCGAACGGGCTCTTGATTACGATGCGGCGTGCATGCCGTGAGATTAGATCCTGGCTAGGGTGTCCCGCCAGCCCGCATGGGTTGATGGGATTCCCACCACAGCTCCTCCGCTCTCCAATGGCAATGAGTGCCGTCCGATGTCGTGGGTGTCTGCATAAACCCCTGCCTGTCATGCAGTGGCTGAAGAGCTTGCTCCAAGCTCCAAGGCAAGCGAAGGCACGAAACATGTGGCGTCTGTGTGTTTCAACGTGTTTCCACGCTCACTGATAGAGTGTTGCAGGGCTATGGAAACAAGTTACAGCTGTTACCACTGGGGGGCCCCTTTCCTATCCAGGCGATCCTAACTAGGGACCTAGAGCTTGCTTTGGTTTGAGCCCCTGATTTGCGGGTACGGAGCGCTATGACAAGGCCTTGGCATCGCCGAGAAGAAGGAATCTCCGGGGAGCACTGGCCATTGGGGTTGAGGGAACTGAACCCCTGCTCTAGTGTAATTATCTGCTGCTATGAAACGAACCTCATCATGAATAATGTAGCCTTTCGAAGTTCTCGACGTTAGACCACACGTGGTCATTTCGTTACCTAGCTGCACTGGGACCGATTTATTTTTTGACATACGCACAGGCCGTATAACTGACCCGGTACGGTTGACAAGTTGGCCCGGTGTGGCGTTCGTAAAACGATTCCTATGCAATGAATGAAATAACTGCTCGACATCAAACGAACTGGGATCCTGGTAGTTCTGCCAGTGTCCCACCCATGATCGCCCACCCACGCGATCTCGAAAACGGCAGAATGTCCGCCAGCGACTTGGAACCTGGAACCTTGTTGGGACGACCAGGCACGAGCCGTACCCCGGCTTACTGCGAAGCTAACTGTATACTAACTAGTAGGGCTATAAAGTTCCGAGGGCGGAGTAAGTCAAGATCTGAGGAAAGTGTTGCAGGGGTTGGCGAGCGGCATCAGGATATTACCGATAGCTATAGTGAACGGTGATAAGTTATAACGAAGTATTATTCTCTCTATCGTCACCACTGGATCAGTCTCATTTGTTTTAGTGTCGAGGTCTCTTCCTTCGAGATGATCTGCAGATAGGATACCTAGGATAGCAATAGCTCGCCCGTGGCTTGCCTGAAGCGCCATTGAGTCAGCCATTCCCGAGAATTAAAACTGGCCGACTCAGGCAGTTCCTGAGTTACAGCATTGATCCTAAGCTACGCATATGACGGACATATTCCCCCGACATTCCCACGTAGTATTGATTTTGAGTGCCTTACGCAGAATCTAGGATCACTGCTGTGGTGAGTAGGATGGACTGCGTGCCTATCAGCAGGTAAGTCAGTGTAACGAGATATCTGCGATAAGATGATGAAGCGGGAAATAGATCTACCATTAGGGAATAGCACGGATTATACATTATTCAGCAATATCGTCAATAATGATGTGCTCGGTTAGGCTACACAACTATCGGACTATTCGACATGACGTTAAGACCTATCGAGACCTCCCAATGAGCATCTCGATACACCTACCGAGGTAGTTAGTTATTACACCTGTTCGGATCGTGCATGTTGAACAGGCGAGCCAGTCAGTATCGTAAAGTCACACTCACTCTCCACTTTGATCCATCAACTATCCAACCGAAGCGAAACCGGTGCAGCCGTCACAGCTGCTACACTATAAGAGACAGGTACAGGCCCTCCTGTATGAGTTCCGTTTCTGCTTTCGGTTTCAGAGTTCGGGGTAGAGAAACACCCAACAGCCACATCTACTAAGCCTGTCGCATTCTTCTTTGATGGTCTAGGCCCTGTTACTACGCCACTACACGAGGAATCCTTCCAGGGATTTGAGAACAGGATCTAGAAACGGGAACATCAAACATCAAACTAGGTACATACCTAGTTGCCTACTTCCTACGTATTGCTTACCTCTTGTGGCACTGGTAATCCGCGTCAGCATATTACCATCGTCGTCGCCATGTCATCCTCAACATCATCCCTCGTGAACAAAGCCGCACCAGGCGCACCGTACTTCACGCCGGCGCAGGAGCCGCCCGCCGGCACGGCGCTGGCGGGTGACGCGGCCCCGGCCCCGGCATCAACACCAACACCGACACTGTTCCAACCCCTGCAGATCCGGGCCATGGCGCTGCAGAACCGGTTCGCCGTGTCGCCCATGTGCCAGTACAGCGCGGCCGACGGGCACGTGACGGACTGGCACTTCGCGCACCTGTCCCAGTTCTTCCTGCGGGGCGTCGCGCTGACCATCGTCGAGGCCACGGCCGTCACGGCCAACGGCCGCATCACGCCCGAGGACTCCGGCCTGTGGAAGGACAGCCAGAAGGAGCCCCTGCGCCGCATCGTCGACTTCGCCCACTCCCAGGGCCAGAAGATGGGCATCCAGCTCGCCCACGCCGGCCGCAAGGCGTCGACCGTCGCGCCGTGGCTCCGGGCCGCCCGTAAGTAACTTCCCCCAAAACCCTTATGCAATGTTCTGTTCTTTCTTTCCTCGAGTTAGTGTAGTCCGGGGTAGAGGGGCCGAGTTCTCTTCAATGGGAGTCTTTGCTCTACCGCTAGAACATACGAAAACGGTGTGTTTAATAGCTAACCCCAGACGCTGCAGAGCCGTGGCTTTCAGCGGAGTCCTTCCTGGCCGCGCCCGAAAACGGCGGCTGGGCCGACAACGTGTGGGGGCCGAGCGCGATCCCGTTCGCGGACGGCTACGCCACGCCGAAAGCGATGACGGCCGAGGACATCGCGGGGTTCGTGCGGAGCTTCGCCGAGGCGGCGCGGCGCGCCGTCGACGTCGGCTTCGACTGCATCGAGATCCACGGCGCGCACGGCTACCTGCTGTCGGAGTTCCTGTCGCCGCTCAGCAACCGGCGGACGGACCGGTACGGCGGCAGCTTCGAGAACCGCACCCGCCTGCTGTTCGAGGTAATCGCAGCAGTGCGGGCCGTGGTGCCCGCGTCCTTCCCGCTGCTCCTGCGCGTCTCGGCCACCGAGTGGATGGAGCACGCGGCGGGCACGGTCGGCGCGAGCTGGGACCTGGAGCAGACGATCCGGCTGGCCAAGCTGCTGCCCGACGCCGGCGTCGACCTGCTCGACGTCAGCTCGGGCGGCAACCACCCCGACCAGAAGATCGAGCTGCACCCGTACCACCAGGTCAACCTGGCGGGGCGGATCCGGGAGGAGCTCAGGAAGGAGGGCAAGAAGCTCCTCATCGGCGCCGTCGGCCTCATCACCACCGCCGAGATGGCGCGCTCGATCGTGCAGGAGGGCAAGGACCAGGCGGCCGCGGGAAGCGGCAGCGGCAGCGGCAGCGGTGCCGGCGCTGCGTCCCAGGATACGGCCGTCGAGGTCGCCGAGGAGTCCGGCCCGACGACGCAGGCGGACCTCGTGCTCATCGGGCGCCAGCTGCTGCGCGAGCCCGAGTTCGTCCTCCGCTGCGCGCAGAACCTGGGCGTCGACGTCAAGTGGCCCAACCAATACCACCGCGCCCACTGGCGGAAGGGGGAGAAGCTCTAGACTACCTTAGGTGGGTTAGTGAGTAAGGAGGGGCGAGGACAAGCAAGTACAAGTAGATATTCGTCTGCCTGACCAGACGATAACTGACTAAGTATTTAGATATAGAGATGAAACTCACCATGATGAGGTGAGATGAGTTGAGACGAGGATATGAGAAATGACGTGCGCAAACGACTTTACCAAGAGATCGTAGATATCATTGCCTAGATAGAAACAACCAATAAACATCACGGAGATGGACGATGTTGAAGCTTCAATTGATGCATGTACCTGCATGATATCTTAATCTTGTTATACATGCTATACCTGTATGCAACCCCCGTCTGACACACTCTACCTACCTACGTATAAGTTACAGCCTGCGTATACAACCCGCGTATAAGTCTGAACACGCCATTGTCCAATAAGCCCCTATTCTCCCACAAGAAGTCCTCTATCAACGTCACATCGTCATCGTCGTCGTCATCGTCATCATCAACATCAATATTTCTTTTTTCATCAGGGGCGGAACTAGAAAAAGAACCAAAACCAACCCCCTCCCCTCCAAAAAACTGGGATCGCAACTCGTCTTCTGGTCGTCCCACGTAGCTAGCCGGGCTGCTGCTGTATTACCTGGCAAGGCGCTGCTGCTGTGCCCGCTGTGCCCGCTGTGCCTCAAGCTCCGGCCTCTCGGCATTCAGCCCGGTAGGGTGGAACGGGGTCATCGGGTCATGCTCTGCTCCACCAGAACTGCGACGCTACGCTGCCCAGCCTACCAGTAACCACTCCCAGCGGCCAGCGGCCAGCGCCCTCTCCCCCTACCTGGAAACTATCCGCGAGCCCTGCCCTCGCGCCTACAGCGACTTGTTCACCTACCAGCCTGCCTAACTGTATTGTACATTACACACCACTGACTTACCTTACCCCTCTTGAGCACCCCGCGGAGCGCACGCCATGGTACAAGTACGCACGCCTGCGTTTCCGTATTTGGGTCATCCGAACAATTGATTGCTTGGTTGATCGATGGATCGATGCGACGGTGTTTTATTTTTATTCGAGCATTTTATTCCATCCGGCACAATTCCTTATTTTCATTTTCATTGAACTACTTTTTTTATTTTTGATTTGCGTCCAATGGCTTTGTTCGTGAGAGGAATATGAGCGAGATCTCACCGCCAAGAATTTTCACACGAACACAAACACATAGCAGTTGTTTAAGCGTGGGCGAGAGACCGTTTCATTCCAACAATGGGTTCGCTGGATACCTCGGACGATGAGTTGACGGTTCTGGTCACAGGGTTTGGTGCACGTCTTCCCTCCTTATTTCCTTCGTCCTGTATTTTATATATATACAACACATGCTTTTTCATGGTGGCATTGCATTGCCTACTTCCCTGAGATGACGGAAAAATAAGAAGGAAGGAAGAAAAGAACAACCTTGCTTGCTACACGGAGATGGACTTTCAACTAACGCAAGTGTTATCTATCTACCTATCTAGCCTTTCAAGGAACTCTACCCCCGGAACCCGTCCTGGGAGATAGCCTCGTCGCTGCCGGACTATCTCCCGCCGGAGCGGGCCAAGGACGCGTCGGCGCGTCGGCCGGTGGGCTCGTTACCCCTGCTGCCCAGGGTCCGGATCCTCGTGCACCCCGAGCCGATCCGCGTGAACTACGAGGTCGTCCGGGACCTCGTGCCCACGCTCTGGGACGGCAGCGCCCCGGGGCAGCGGAAGATCGACTTCGCCGTCCACATCGGCATGGCGGGCCCGCAGGCCGTCTACAACCTCGAGAGGCTCGCCCACCGGGACGGGTACCGGCTGAGGGACGTCGACGGCAACCTCCTGGGCGACGAGGAGAGGCGCAAGCGCGAGGGCGAGGACTGGGCCTGGCACGGCGTGCCCTCGGAGCTCACCACCGAGCTGGACATCGAGGAGATCTATAAGACTTGGGTCGAGCGAAGCCCGGTAGGTCGCCCACTTCTCTTCCCACCCACCCCCTTTCCGCTACATCCCTGGCATATCTTACCCCCTGTCCACATATTTGAAATCTACCTGTTTTATCTTTCTTCCCCCCTTAAAACCTTTGGGGGGCACTCATGTCAGTTAGTCGGACAAGCCACTGACACACAAGCTCCTACCCCGCAAACCAGAAAACCGAGGGGACGACGTTGGGAATCTCCGACGATCCGGGCCGCTACCTGTGCGACTTCATCTACTTCTCGAGTCTGGCGCACTTGTGGAAGCAGCAGCGGCCCCGGAAGCTGCTCTTCCTGCACGTGCCCGCCGGGTCTTCCGCCGAGAAGGTGGCGCTGGGGCGGGAGCTGATGCTGCAGCTGATCCGCTCCATTGCCGAGAGCGAGGTCGGCCGGAGGGGGGAGAAGAAGAGGTCGTCGTGAACTAGCTCTACGGCAAACGTGCCAATTCATATTTATCATTTTCAAGATATGAAGTTGGGTATTATTCTCTGAAAATTAAAACTTGGCAAAGAAGGGGCCAGGCCTATGAAGGCTTGCTGAAGTATTCGTGCGCACAGTGTTGTAACTATAGTATGCAAATGGTGCCAGGTTTAACACGGGTACACATGTACACCCAGGTGCCTCTAGATTGGAAAGCAAGGTCCGGGATCAGAAATTGCCTACTACAATGAACCGAGGTCTGTTGAGTAGGCTTCAACTACTTCATCAAACATTGCAGTTGCTATGACATGTGCGACCCTATCACCGAGGTCAGGTATGCGTCCCGTGATCATACCTCAGGAGTCACTCCATGAACCAGCTAGATCTTTGTAGGGAAATACTCCCAAATTAAGAGCTATCCATGCATGTTTCATTCTACCATACCTATGGTACGATGTTCACGAGTAACGAGATCATTGCATGCTTTACTTACTAGGCTTGATCGCAGCATGGCACAAAGCTAAAGACATTACACGCAAGTCCGGCTCCTGGTTTAGGGAGAGAGGATGCAGGTGAAACCTTGATCAAGTCAGTCTATTGACTCTATAGTCTGCCTTGTGCCCTTCGTATTTCAGCGATTGGCAGAAAGACTACCGAGACCTGAAAGGCTGATATTGATATATATGCTGTGGACGAAGAGTAAGCCCTCTCCCCTGTTCATCCTCTCATCCTTCTCATTTATCACAGCATAACAGTCCGCCGAACGAGAGGACTAGAGAGTTCTGTTTGCCTGTACTTTCAGCAATGTGTGTGCCACAGACGAGGGGTAGTCATATCCTCCCACCATCACAACCCCGTGCCGCCTTCGGACCGGATCATAAAGTTCACCAATCCGGGATTCGCCCCTACCGAGCAGCCTTCGGGGGGTACTTGGTCCCGCCCACGTCGACCTTCGGCTCGCAGGTGCACCACTCATCCGCGGGGATGGCGTCGAGGACCCCGGGGATGTGGCTGCCGCATCCGAACCACGACGTCTTGCCTGTCCGTATGTGATTAGCCGCAAAGTGAAATTTTCAAGTAGAAACGTCGCGAGAGAGAGTGTGTGTGTGTGTGAGTTGTTATATGTGCTAAACAAAATTTTAAGCTAAGTACATACTGCACTGGTTGCAGGTCGCCTTCATGCACATCTTGACTGTGTGGGAGATGGAGGCTCTGGATTTGGTGTATATCTCTAGTTGGTCTCTAGACGATGATAAAAAAGAACGCGAGGTAATTCGTGCGGTTCCGACCGATGAGTATTGGATAAGTACTGGCTCGGTAGGTTATAGCTCAGGTAGTTTGGTGTTGAAATTAATTATGTAGGTAGTGGTCTATAAGAGGTAGGCGGATAGTTCGTTGGTAGGGAGGATGTAGGTAATTAGCAGCTTGTTATATAAATACCTTCACTTCACACTAGCCGGCTAAAGGAGGGAGGGATATCTCCGAGGGGGGGTATCTGGAAGTCCCCGGCGCTGCCGCTCATCGGCGAAGATGTAGAGAAGATACACCTAGTTATACTAGTGGGCGGCGAACGAGTAATTACATACGAAGGTTCGGGGCCAAAAGTTCCCGCACTCCTGCGCACTATACTTGGCGCTTTGCTGGTGCGGGAACTTTTGGCCCCGACCTTCGTAGTCGGCGACTACTTCTTGGGGTACTTACATTTTAGCGTGCCACTCCCTCTAGGCGAGGACCATATACTTGGCTCCATAACTCCTTATCCACTTCACCATCGGCGATTAACCACTGGCCCATATCCAGGGAAGCACCAGTCAGTCAGTATGCACAAAATGTCGTTCTTCCAAAGATGCAACTTTAACCCAGCGTACGAACGGGTATCGCCATAGATATGACAATGAACTCATAGAGCCGGCAAAGTATAGACACGGTCTTCATGACTTCGGAAAACGTGAGAGGTTATCCTCCCTGGAACTTCCCCGCGAGTAATAGTCGCTTGACAACATCAGGGGCGCCCCTTTGAATACTTAGTGGGCATTTAAGGGAGTAATCTACCATGGATCCAAGCAAGGACATTATCATTCCATATCTATCCACGATGCACGCTCCCTTGCCAATGCAACACCTCCCATCGTATCCTGTTATCTCTCTCATATTCACAACCCATCACCACTACCACCACCACCACCAAGAATCCTCAACCCCCCCTCGTAATCCCACTCGACCCTGCCCTCCTGCACGGCCCGCAGCAGGTCCGGGGACAGGACCTCCTTCTCGCCCGTCTTGGGATCCCAGTCCCAGCCCTCCTGCATCCACAGCCAGCGGAGGTACGCGCGAAGCTCCTTGTCCTCGGGCATGACGCGCATCCACTCTGGCTGGAAGACTCCTCCTCCTCCTCCCCCACCAGTAGCGGTAGTAGTAGGGGAAGCCCCTTTCCCCCGCCAGTCCTCCGCCCGGCCTAGCAGCACGTCTCGGCAGAAGATGCGCCAGCTGTCGAGGGCGTAGCGGCCCTGCGTCATATGGCCGATCTCCCACGCTGTCGCTGCGTCTGTAGGGCGTATATTCGGATTCGGGTTCGGATTCGGGTCTAGTTCCGGGTCTGCAAAGCGTTCGTCTTCTTCTTCTTCTCTTTCTCCTTCTCCCTCCCCTCCCCCTTTTTGTCCTTCTTCTACGTCACTACCGCCAGTCATCATCATCATCATCGGCTCGCAAACCCCCGGATACCCGCCCCCCACCTTGAACCGGACCCCGGCCCTCGGCGGCCTCTCCGTCCACGCGCGCGCGTACCGCTGCACGGCCGCGGCGCGGACCCGCCCCAGGCCCAGGTGCCCGATCCTGTCGGCGATGGCGCCTACATCCGCTTCTCGCGCGAGGGCCTCGGCCGTCGGGTACCGGTCCATGAGCGCGCGGAACACGGGGATCGCCGCCGTCCCGTGCGTCCGGATCAGGAACGTCACGGCGATCAGCAGCCGGAACGGGTCGGACGCCAGCTCCTCCTGGATCAGGCCGAAGCGCGGCGCGTCGAGGCGCGGGAAGGGCAGCGCCGAGACGGTGTTGCGGGGTGGGCGTGGGCGTGGGCGTAGACGCCGCTGCGGGGGGTTAGACGTGGTGGTGGTGGTGGTGGTGGTGGCGGCGAAGAAGTGTGACGTTTTCGTGCGTTTTGGCGTTCGGATTGTGGCTGATGGTGTTAATTTTGGTGAAACATTCCCGGTTTGATTGTTGGTGGCAGCAATAATAACAGGGACTGAGCTTTCGTTCTGCGGTGGTCCTTTGAGACCGCTTTGCTCAGCAGGGACTTGTTGTGTACTGGGCGGAAGGATCCCGGGCAGCTCTCTAGGAGCTGGGGACGGTGGCGGCGAAGGAGGACTTCTCTGTATATGTGCTTCAAGTCGACAGTGCTGCAGGACTTCAGAACCACCCATAGGCTCCTGGCCACCACCTATGAGTGGCTGTCTTTTAAAGAGGCGCCGCCGTCGTCTACAGATGCAACATCGTCCGACATCGTCAGTGGTGTTTGGTTCCCCGGACTCCGGCTTGGTTCTAGTGCGGTGGCGGCGGCAGCATTGTCTTCGGTCCGGTACCATGTAGAGGCTTCCTGAAGCATCGGTGTGCCACCATTGTCCAACAACTGCTGTCTTCGCATTTTCTTCAACTTTCTCCTCTGTGACCTGGACAGACCGTCTGTCTGCTGCTCCTGCTGTGTCTGTTCCGATTCAGGTAGAGGCTGTGATTGTGATTGCAGTAGTGGTTCTAGTTGTGGCTGTGATGGCAGTGGCTGGGCCGGAACTTGCGGTTGACGAGGTTGAGTAGAAGCAGCAGCAGCAGCATTCGCCCAATATGGCGAGTTTTTGTTCTGGTCCTTATCCCCCTTCCTTTTCCGCTTGATGCCCTTCTTCTTTTTATTTAGAGATGACGATGGAGGAGGAGGAGGAGGTGGTGGTGATAACAACGCGCTCCCTTCTCTCCGATAATGCTGATTTAGCATGGCTTCGTGATCCGCGGACCACTGCTCCACGGCATGAGGCAGCACGAGTTGCGAGAGAAAGGTTAGGAGGTCCTGACCGGCGAGGGGGTCGCCGCGGAAAGCAGCGGCTTTCTCCTTCATAGCCGTGGCGCACGAGATCATCTGATCCCATTCCTCCACGCCGCGCAGCAGGCTGTGCGTGGTGAAGTGCTTAATGTCCTCGTCGGTGCCCCGGTTCTGGGCAATGGCGAGGCCGAGCTCTCTTCTCTCATCTTCGCTCTTGGACTCGAATCCCCACATGTAGTCGTCCGCGAGGCTGACCAAGGCTCCCTCATCGTCAGCCACTTTTGTTTGTTGGTGACTTGGTTCTACCAGGGCTGTAGTGCCAACGCTTTCTGTAGCGTGCCCCAAGGCTTGGCATTCAACGGGTTGAAGATCCATCATAGGAACCGACTTGGATATCAGGCGACCGTCGCTGATATGTATGAGATATGAATGTTGATGAGAACTAGTCTTGAAGAAAAGTCGATGGGTCTTATAATAATTCCATCAAGCCTGGATGCTGGTTGTTCGTTTGTAAGGAGAGTGGGGCACCTTCAAATTCCAATTCCAGATGTTGACATTGCCAATCAGGAGCTGATTATGAACCAGCCCGTTTGTTGTTGAATACCTACAATAAGTACTTAGATGTATTCAAACGCACGAGGATCACCAATCCTCAATGTTTAAATATTTACTGACAAGAAGCCTGTAAAATTGACTAGCTTGTTAATTCTTCGTATGCAAGTAAGAGAATTGGGTCAGTAGCCGGGGCTTGTCAAGTAATTACCTACGAAATACCTAGACTAACTACCTCCTAAATCACCATGGCTTTTATGGGTCAGCACATGCCTATTATTCTGGGTAGAATTAGTTGTTGGCTTTGCGACTACGTCAAAACATACACAGGTAAAGATGCGTAGCCCGTGATACTTTAACTGAGAGAGGCTTCTTTATTCTGGTTTGTTGGCCTTTTAATGCTGCTGACTCAAGATATATACGTATGTAGGGAGTACTAAGCAGGCTGGCAGGGGGTATAATTTGGACATCCCCTAGAAGCGTCAATCTGACAACTTCCCATCTCATTGGCCAAGTAACCCATCAGCCCTATAAAAATCACAAGTCGCCGGTATGGTCACAATGTAGCATAACCAATACCTACCTCTTAGTACATAATCGTAGACGGATTCATATTTGACAGCAATCAAATTTCTGGGCTTCCTGTTATCACCGAGACGGAATATCTCATTCCCACGCACCCTACCTGATCTAGCGTACAAACACTCACGCTGCATAGGTAGGTATATCAGCTGTCAAGAACTGTGTGTAAGGCTATTTTGAGCGAGTAGTTCTGTAGGTAGGGAGGTAGGTTGGTCTAAAATCGAGTAATTTTTTTTTTCATATACCTACACTCTACTCAGGACCCGGGATCGCTCCATCCCTTAAAAAACCTCAAAAGTGTCTTCCCTCCCCCGTCCATAAAATAAAGTAGCTCTATGGGTGGCGCCTAGTATTACATGCATGAGCTGGTGTTTTATAGGCGGATGTTGTTGTTGGCCTTCGGTGGGTCGTAGACGATCTTCCTCGTCTTGATTGCTGCCCACTTGTACCGCTTCACCCAGATACTAAGCGCAGTGAGGACCGCAGTCACCGTTAGAACCTTCACGCCCGTCCGCTTCCGGTCATCCATCTCGGGTTCCGCGGCCCAGTTCAGGAACTCCACGACGTCCTTGGCCATCTGCGAGGTGGAAGCCGGGGTCTCGTCCTCGTATTCGACGAGGCCGTCATACAAGACACGAGCCATAGCAATTCCGGTTCCGGGGAAGTAGGGGTTGAAGTTCAGGCCAGCACCGACATTGGCGCCGGCAGGGGGCTCCTCGGGGTATCCCGTTAACAAGCTGAAGATGTAATCGCAGCCACCGTGTCGGGCCTTGGTAATCAGACTCAAATCGGGGGGCAGGGCACCGTTGTTGGCAGCCCGCGCAGCCTCGTCGTTCTTGTAGGGTGCGGGAATATAGTCGGAGAGCTTTCCTGGTCGCTTCTCGATCTCACCCTCGTCATTGGGCTCGCTATCATACTCGTTCTCCTCGGCCATCGCCTTGGCTTCGTCGACTGTTAGGATGGTACCGACGAGAGTTCGGTAGGGGATACGGCTGAGAGAGTGGCAAGATGCGCAGACCTCACGGTAGACCTGGAAACCTCGACGAAGCCTTCGCATGTGAGTCTACGCTTCAGATAGCATCAGCCGGGAGTTGTTCACTTACGCCTGGTGGTCGAAGGTCTTTGTCCATTGCGCATGGACCCAAGGGTACTTTGTAGGATGTAGACTGTAATAGACAAGTTAGCCGCAATATTCACGCTGGGCTGTGGCGGCAGCACTCTTCGTAAATGCACTTTTCGTAAATGCATCTCTGGACTCTGGATGGGAGCCATGGGCCTACTTAAGTAGATCCCGCAGATGTACATATGTAGACTAAATATGCAGCAAAGATGTTGGACTTACCCTTCCTCGGCGGGGGTCATCGCATGTGCAGTAGGTCCGTAGAGGTGATAGTACCAGGCAACCGATCCGATAGCGACAGCTGTCGAGGCCACGGCGGCAATGTTGAGCTTCGTAGGGGATTCGCTGGTGCTGGACGTCGAGACCGACCGCTGTATACCAGAATGGTCAGCTCTTATCTATACCTAGTTTCCCATATCGTGCACAGCCGTGAGACACAGTCCTTGCCAAAGCGGGTAAAATCTCTCGCCAGCAGGCAATGCACTTTCTCGGCAGGCTATTACGATTGTTCGTCGAGTCCGTACCTTAGAAACGGTGGCCGCGCCATTTCTAGCACCGTTCAGAATGCGCGTCGAGCGCAGGCAAGATCTTGCCAACATGGTGGGCTCGCTGCTCCGCCGACGTAGGATTCCGTTGAAGCAGGTTGACAAGGTCAATGGATCGGAGTGGGTGGGTGGTGGTGGTGGTCGTGGGTGGTGATAGTGGTCCGTCGGGCGTCGGGGAAAAGGTTGAACAGCTGATTTCTTGCTAGGACCAAGGCAAGCAGCATGGAGCAAAAAAGTGCTCAGGCTGTCTTCCACTCTGTGTCTCGCGGGCCTTAGCAATTGCGAAATAGTCCGTTCCCATTGGCTGAATTCCCTCAATTACTCTTCTGCTCGGGCCACTCAGCATTCGTGCTAGCCCAGCTCTCCCACTTTATTCCACGTGATCCGCCCAATAGAGATCGTCTTTGGAATGATGACCGAGGCCTTGCCGGGCTTTCGTTACCCGTTACATTCCTATGACCGCATAGCGGAAGATCATATGCTGAGTTCATGCATATCTTGGCCATGCTAGCCATGATGTTCATCTATTTACATTACAGGTATAACAGATAAGATAGAGAGAACCGAGAGACGAAACCAATTACCTCATCGATATGCTTATATACTGGATGCTAGCATATCCAGGTAATCATCAATACTTTGAGTTAGGTAGGTATAATATAACATTTAGCGTTCTCCAATCAGATGAGCCAACATCGACTACACAGGCATATATATGCCTTGATACGGGCAGGTACTTGGCCTGCAGAGTTCGTCAAGGTGAGACTGCAACGAGAGGGAAGTTGTTCCCCGGTGCGCACACACCTACTCCCGGAGAATTTTGTATCCAACGTCCCGAGTCCTACCCTGGTAGGGATGCAAAAGCCGGATGGCGGTGCTGTGTATCATCCCTTTGGGCGAGATGCATGTCGAACGAAATATGGCTGAAGCGACATCTCAGTACAGTGCAGCCAACTTCTCATAAAAAAGTACCTGACATGAGCTTACTCCTTGCTGCGTGGTGGACGAACTCGGGAATAAGGAGTTAGTAGTCTGCTTATACGAAGGTACTTATCATGACCAACATATAATCAACAGCAATCGCGGGCTGACACATAGAAATAGGTAGCCACAAGGTAAATAAACGAATACATGCCTATCTACATGATAGCTACACATGCAGAGGAGGTAGAACTGTACCTAAATTCTTAAAAATAATCAATGTACGTCGTACCTACATGATTTGGAACCGTCAACCAAACCCCCTAGGCCCGCTCGCGATTGCGGGTATACGCGATTGCGGGTATAATGTATACCGCCCTCTTGAGTAAGACATAATCAGTCAGGTAGAGAGAACCAGAGCCTCATCGTAGCAGCGTTACCTTAAGTGGGTGTCGTTGGCTTCGAGCCGCCCCGGGCCGGACGGCACCGGTGGTGGTGGCGGACGGGCGGCCGAGTGGGGTAGGATAGGACCTGGAGCATATAGAACGAACCCCCCTTGCCTAGGTACTTACGGATGTACCTAGGTAGCTGGCTATGCTATGCCAGTCGTTCCATCCTGCCATCCATCCACCCGCCCACTGTAGATAGAATAGCTTGCCGTAGCTGGCTTGCTTATATATGTCACGTCAGTATGGTCAGCGGGCAGATAAAGTAGATAGGCAGGCAGGGTACGGTACGGCAGCCTCTCCATTTGGTTCCTCGGTTAGTCCTCAACCTAGGTTAGGAGATTTCCCATGCGGTCCGCATATGTAGTGGTCACATAGCTGAAATGTCGTTTTTTCTAAGCTCCGTGATGCCACTTTGATTAATCCCTTGTGCCTGATATATCGAGCATGTTGGGTTTAGCCAGTTCTAAGTCTTCACAGTTTCACGATTAAATAAAATGTGGATTGCTTGCTTGCCGGCTGGTATGTTATACATGTTCGAATCACAGCTGTCGTTACAAATCAGCAGCATGTTTACACGAGAACAAGCAGTTCACACAACCAGAAGTGTATACGTAAGACGAAAAGCAACGCTTACTTAGTACTAGGATTTCGACGAACCGTAATGACGGATCTCAGTCTTTCCCTTAGAAGAAGTAGTATGAACATATAAGCACACGAGATAGAACACTTTTCCTTTAACCCCTTTTTTGAGTGTTGAACCGGCTCTACATATTCCCGACTCAAACCGAACCCATCCGAACAGAGAAAATCAAGCAAAGTAGTTGGAAAATTCATCCCTCTTAATGGTTTCCATTGGTCGTAGCCACTTTTCTCCGCTCTTTGACGGCGTTGGCAAGCAGCGCAAGGACCGACTCCGTGTCTTGCCAGCCGATGCAGGCATCAGTTATACTGACACCATGCTGCAGACCAGCCTTGCCCTCTTTTGGTACCTTTTGGTTGCCTGTGTAGGATTGTTAATATTGCATAGAAACCAAATTGATTGAGGGGATAGCTTGCCTTCGTTGAGATTGCTTTCAATCATCACGCCCATGATGCCGTTTTCTCCCTGGGAGATTTGCTCTGCTAGCTCGGCCGCAACCTTGGGTTGGTTTCTGTAGTCCTTCAGCGAATTGCCGTGACTGCAGTCGACCATGAGCCGCTGTTTCAGCCCGGATTTCGCCAGATCCGCCTTGGCCTCGGCGATGCTCTTCGCGTCGTAGTTGGTACCGCGCTTTCCACCTCGGAGGATGACGTAGCAGTCCTCGTTACCGATGGTGCCGACAATCGCGACAACACCAGGCTTAGTGACGGACAGGAAGTGGTGGGGGTGCTTGACTGCGCCAATGGCATCAATTGCGACGCCCAGCGTTCCATCTGTACCGTTCTTGAAGCCGACGGGGAAGGAAAGACCGCTGGCCAGTTCTCGGTGCAGTTGGCTCTCGGTGGTTCTGGCGCCGACTGCTCCAGCCGACAGTAGATCGGCTAAGAATTGGGGCGAGATGGTGTCGAGCATCTCGCTGGCGATCGGCATGCCCTTGCTGGTCAGGTCGACGAACAGCTTTCTGGATAAGCGCAAACCCTTGTTGATCTTGAAGCTGTTGTCGATATCCGGGTCGTTTATCAGACCCTTCCAGCCAACCGTTGTTCTGGGCTTCTCGAGGTAGGATCGCATTACAATGAGGAGCTCGTCCTTGTGCTTCTCCTTCTCCTTCAGGAGCTTGTCGCAGTACTCGAGGGCGGCATCGGGGTCGTGGATAGAACAGGGTCCGATAATGACCAGCAATCGTTTCTTCTCATCGGTATCACCGACTACGGCAGCAACCTCTTCTCTGCTCTCAAGCACCGTCTTCTTGGACTCCGCGGTCTGGGGAATTTCATGTTGAAGTAAGTCAGGGGGCGTGAGAGGGTTGTAGCCGCGAACTGTGGTAGAAGTGATTTAGTATTGATTTCTGCTCTCCCCTGCGTTCCTTTTTCTGTTCTTCTATGGCGGTCAGGCTGTGATGTTGGAGGGCACTTACTCCGCCAATCTTCGCTGTCGGCCTTGTTGCCCACGTTCTTGTTCTCGATGAAGAAGCTCTAGCTATTGAGTCAGATGGCGGGGCATTTTCTTGGCTTGCTGGAAATCCTGCAGCACGAATTGAACGGCGACTTACCGACATGGTGACGCAACTTTGGCAGGAATTGGGAATTGGGAATTGTGCAGACGTGAGTGGATATAGAAGAATACCTGCAGAATCAGAAGTATCCCAGTCCACTTGTAATGTTTGTTCTCGTTGGAGATTTAAGTCAATCGCGGAACTGAATTTGATGACACAAGAGTTAGGTATAGAGTCATACAAGGCTTGGCGTTCAGGACCCCACGAGATGGGTCAATCCAATTGATCTAACGTTCAAGGTTGCTTAGCGGGGGAAGAGGTGGGCCTCCGCTCCAATTAAACACCACACGTTCGTAAGGGCCCCTCCTAGATACACTGGATACTCAATTCGTTTAAACACACCGGGTCATTCTGATATAGACACCGGGTAATTAACCGCATCTGGTAAGGTTAGCGCATCAGCCACCCGTGCCACACCTTAAGCCACATTTACGCCCCGCTACTGCCTAAGTTACTCCCTAACATTTACTTACCTACCGCCAACCACTTATAACGTACGTACAGCTTGCACCAGCACCTGTACCAGTACCAGCACCTGCACCAGCACTTGTAAAAGCAGCTGCACCTGTACTTACGCCAGCGCCAGAGTACGTATATAACGCGGTTACGGATTAATTTGTGAAGCCCTTCCATTTGGGTGTTATATTATGCTATATAAGGGTATTGGTAATGTCTAAAAGCTGGTGAAATCATGAAGTAAGTAAAGTGTGTTAGGACGTGAGATGGGTGGTAAGTGGGTGTGTCCGAATGCGGTTAATTACCCGGTGTCTATATCAGAATGACCCGGTGTGTTTAAACGAATTGCTGGATACTACACAGAAAAGTGCCAAGCCCAAGCCCAGTTGGTGGTCTGATGCGGTGAAGCTAACCTTTTAGTGTGCACCTCACAGCCTTAAATGCCACCACGCGCCACTAAGATCAGCATCTTCTGCTTTCATACATCTATAAGTTGCCATTGGTCGAGCTCGTGGGGTGAAAAGCGTCAGGATGTAGACCGGGGAGACTCAATGCATGTAGCTAAGGCAACTGGTGGATGATGGGCGAGCGTGTGAAATATATATCATCACTGTAGCATGTAACTGGTCTTCAACTTCGGGCTACCACTCGGTACCTATGTGCTTCTGCCCCGAATCCCGACAAGCTCCGAGGGGAAGAGAGCCCGATCTTCGGTGCCCGAAGATCGGTAGCTTCGGCCTTCTCTCTAGGTAGTCTTAATATACCCGTGTGACCTGTTTGAATGGGAAATATCAGCGTAACGACGCTTCCATGTTGACCGACTAGGTACCTATATAATGTCAATGTTGAGGATCTTGATATCCTCCTCGGGCTTCTCCTTGTAGACCCTGGTGTTCTCTATCTTGTGGATCACGTCTAATCCCTGAACCGCTCGTCCGAAGATCGTGTGTTTGCCATCAAGCCATGAAGTCTTCTCCGTCGTGATGAAGAACTGGCTGCCATTGGTGTTGGGCCCGGCGTTCGCCATGCTGACTGTGTATGGCTTGTCGTGCTTGAGAGTGCTGAACTCATCCTCGAATTCCCTCCCCCAGATACTCTCGCCACCCGTTCCATCGCCTAGCGGGTCACCACACTGTATCATGAACTTGCGGATCACCCGATGGAATATGGTATTGTTATAGTAGCCACGTTTCGAGTGCGTAACAAAGTTTTCGACAGCTTTTGGAGCTGCGCCGGGGAATAGACGAATGTGAATGTCGCCATATGTCGTATGTATAATAGCTGCGGTACCACTTTCTGCCGTCTTGGCCTGCGCTGCTTTCTTGGAGTTGAGCAATGTAGGCTTCTCATTCTGCACATCTCTCTGTGACTTGGAAATTTCTTCGTCGTTCGTGAACATATAGAACCGTACTTTTCCTACGGCGGTCGTGACTAGTATCGGGTCTCTAGTTTCGGACTCTTGTAGTAGAGGGTTGTTCGAGGCAGCCATAGCCACTGTCGTGACCCCCTTCTTTTGAGGCTGGCCTTGATACATGGCTAGGTTGACTGGGCGTAGATTCTCATCCTTGCCGTATACCTTTACCACCTGGTTGGTAAAGGTGTTTAGCACTTTCACGCCAACAATGGAACCATAAAGAAGAAAGTGGCCTGACTCGTCGAATATGACGTTCACTTTGTCTCTTATTGGAGGGGACTCAATCTCGCGTTCTGCTGCAAGTCTTCGTCCATAATCAACATCGTCTAGCTTCTGCATGGCGGTTCCAGCCTGCTGCATCTCCTCGATAACCTGCATAGATTCATCATATGTCCGATACAGCTTAGCAGTACCAAACTCGAAAAGCCGGATTTTCCGATCCGGGAAAGAGTAGGCCACAAACTGATGGCCCGTGGGCGATATTGTGATTGACGTAGGCACCGACTTTGCCTTCTTGAAATCGAAGAGATTCGTGGAACTCTTGTACTGGAATACATTGTCGGGTTTCTCATAGTTCGCATTGGGCGACCAGTACTCGAGCATCCCGTTCTCGTCTGCCGACACGACGCAGTCATACGCGTCGTTGAATTCCATGATGGATACCACACTCCTATGAAGTCCCTTGATGACGTGGACAGGCTCCGGGGTTTCTCCCCGCCCGTCGTAGATGCAAATCAGCGGTTTCGCATCGTCCGAAATAGCCAGCAAGGGCAGCGAGGCGCCGCGTTTGTGTACCCAGCAAATACACCGGGGCGTATAATCCAGCGTAAGCATGGTAAGAAGGTCAAAGGTAATGACATCGAAGATCTTGACCGTCTTGTCCACGCCCGCTGTCGCAAAGCTTCGCCCATCTTGGCTGACCGAGACTGATCGGATCTCGCCCTGATGTGCCTTGAACTCCTTCACGAACTCGATTCCTTGTGCGATTTTCTTCCAAAACTTGACGACACCATCGACGGAGCTCGTGATAAGAAAGTCAGTGAGGGGGGTCACGTTCACGAAGGCAAGCTGCTCTTTGTGCATCAGCGACTTGGAATAGCGTGCGGACTTTGGAAGAGCGGATATGTAGAGCTTCTCGTATGGAAGTACGCGCCTCTTCTTTTTGGGAGCTGCGGAGGGTAGCTGTGGTCCCATGTCATCGTCGTCCGAAGAACTGTCTAGCTCAGGAGTCAGTTGACACCTCATCACGTTTACAAGCTGTCGAGATAGGGGCTGCACACCATTGCTGCCATCTTGCTCTGTGAACACAGAGTGGCTTCTCTTGTTAGATCTGACTTCTTCATCATCGCCCCCTTTTACTTCCGCCATGGTCAGTATGTTGTGTGAGTATGCTACTACTCGAGGCACTCTTGACTTCCTGCTTCCGTCGTTTGTCGTGCTGTTGCTCTGCCGAAAGGGTAACCTCGGGCCTAGATGTTACCTATGCTATGTTTACATAACCAAAGTTTTGATATACCGGTCAACAGGTACTTCGTATAGTTAGGGAGCTTAGCTCGGGCTCGGGAGGTCGGTAAGTCGGTATCTACTATCGCCGATGCCTGGCCGCTATGTCTGATAAGCGATAACCATCATATGCATATGTCTATACTACTATCGTCAGTCACTAATCTACAATGTGCTGTAAAGGGCATGGTTTAATATTTAATATAAATTGATTAATGCTCGTTTATTATTTATGCTTTCATTGGCTAATCTGGTTATTTCTAATGGGCTAAGCTTTCGGCTATGAAGTAGCTAACTACCATATTAAAATATATTTGCAGATATAACAATGTTGATATCGATATGTTGATTCAAGCTATTGGGTATACCTACTGAGAGACCGAGGTAGCACGGTGGCATGCACGGTGGCATGGTACCTACCTATACAGTAGCCTAGGCTGCTAGGTAAGGTGATGAATGTTTGTATGTGCAAGGTTGTATGTAGGTATAATCCCTTGCCCACTATTAGCGTGGTAGTGCCTACCACATCATATACGAAGGTAGGTAGCTAAGCTGCTTGTCAGCACCGACATCCCTACCATTCCTACCTAGGTACCTACAGCTGTCAGTGCCAGCCTGTCTGGCCTGTCCCGTCTCCTTCAAGGTTGCCTGCGACGTACATGATGCAAGATAACTCCAAGCAAGATGTGATGCATGCTGACACGGTGCCTAACTACCTGGTAGCTAATATAAAATAAATGTGTGTGGTGTGGAAGGCTTCCAACGGTATTAAAGGGCTTTCCGGCAGAGCGACGTCGGCTGTCCTGGTTGGCCCGGCTGCAGGTGGTTACAAGGCAGTCAAAATGCAGTCAAAATGCGCTGGGCAAACCACCTCGGCCAGTTCTGTATTACGATGTAGTAGGTATTGTAGGTAGGTAATGTATTTAGGTATGTAAGTACAAGGTAAGGGTCCCTGAAGCTCCAATGCTATAGCCCTATAGTTACTACCCACGTACTGCCCATCTGCATCTTCGTTTTCCAAATGGCGTCATTAGTCCGTGTCCTACGGATCCCGAGACTTCCAGGCTGTCCAGCCCACGCAACCCCATGCGCCCCGCGGGTGGAACGACATATTCTGTAGTCCTTCTATTATGTAAATGCAATTCTACACGAGTAAGTATCCACCCTACCAACTTTCTTCCCTCAGAGGTTGCAGAGGTGCATCGTGCTACTACAGTTGCTACATGCACACACGATAGATTAGGTCCATTGGGATACCGAATACCTTAGCTGCCGCTGTCACTCTCAGCACCCGTATCATCCCGTGGTATCACAAGGCTGCTTACTCGCGAGACAGCACTCGTCCCATCGTCTTATATCGTCTCATATTGCGTTCAGCTGGGTGGATTGTTGCGCATTCGAGAATCAGTCGAGAGCGAGAATGGCTGCTGCGAGACATCATCCTCTGCAGAGGCTGTCGTCTCCGTCGAGGCAATTCTCGTTATTACTACACACGGCTGGCATTGCATCCTTCGCAGCCTCTTTCCGGTTCCTAAGCACTTGGGAAACGCCCCTGTCGGAGGCGTTCGGCGGACATTATCAGTTCCTAACTATCATAGGCCTGACGTTGGCCTTGTGCACCTTTGTTGTTGGGCTGCTAGCGGATGCTACGCTCTCCCCACGGTTGTTCTATGTCAAGAACTTGCTGTCAGTCTGTTCGACACCATTGGAGGTGCTTATCAGCATTCTCTATTGGGGACTATGCGCCATCGACAAGGATCTCTTGATGCCCCCGGAAAACCAACTGGACTTCTTACCAGACTTCGGATTCCACGCCGCCCCGGGTCTCTTTTTGACGTTGGATCTCCTGCTTCTTAGTCCCCCATGGACGATTCACGGATATTCGGCAATGTCTCTGAGCCAGACTCTGGCCTTTTTGTATTGGTTCTGGGTCGAATACTGTTTCTCCCGCAATGGATGGTAAGCATATGATAGTCACACACGCGCGCACACACGCACACACACACACTCCGAAGCGAGGGGTGGTGTTTGTTAGATTGTGAGTTCCTGACGGTTAACTGGTCGACAAGGTATCCCTATCCTATATTCGGGATCTTAAGCGTATGGCAACGGGCTTTACTCTTCGGGTTTTCCGCACTGCTCATGACTGCCTCTACCATGGCGCTGAAGTGGACGTATGGACGACTGAACGGTATAGAAGAGTTCCAGAAGGAAGCTGTCAGCAACCCTGCAGGCGTACGGGCGAAGGACGAGTAGGGGACAATATGCCAACATGTAGGTAACTGGTCACCCGACAGTAAGCGATCGGGATCCAATTGGCCTCGCCCCGGACAGATCGAGGACGACGAGACGGAAGCTGCTGAGATTGGATACCACCACCTACGTACGCCAAGTGCTCCGTGTAGGAGACCATCGGGGCTGGAGATCTCCATTTACATGTAGGACATGACAAAAGAAAAAGAAAGGAAAATCATAATACCTAGAGCAGAAATAATAATGCGAAGCTAGAGAGGAATTTCGACTATAGCGACCGACTTACTAAACCTAGAATGGTGCTTGCATGCGGCCCGCGTACCACGTAGAGGGGGCCGGTGGACGGTGGAGGGGCAGAAGGGGCAGAAGGGGGCTCACCCCATTCCCCATCTTCCCCATGATGCCGGTCGATTGGGTCAAAGGCTCCGGGGGAGGCTTATTACAAGCATTCACCCTCCTGCACGTGCGAGGCCCGCAGCGCAGTTGCTGCTGCTGCCACCACATCCACCATCTATCGTCCATAGTCCATCGTCCATCGTCCATCATCCAGATGCTCGAAAGTCGATCCAGTACCCGGTCCAGTGTGGCTGGCTACGAATGGCAGGGCAGCGCTGCAGAACCCCCCGTCCCGGTTGTTTGGGCGCCCACTCCGCGGTGCGCAAAGGCGCGGCGGCCGTGTCTAGTCGTTCCCTTATCGCGCCAATGCCCGCAGCCGGGCTGGCTAGACGAAGGCAAGCGAGGACGAAGGGTTAGTTCTTCCTAGACCCGTAATCCCAGCTACTACTTCGTAGGTACCGTCTTATCCCAGCTGTCCCAGCGACCCCGGCAACCCCAGCAACCCCAGGCTAGGAGTTCCCATGACTCGATGTGACCAAATCTTAGTCTAACCATCCCTCGGATCATCACACAAGCGCTCCACAGGCATTAGTATCGCATAGTATCCATAGTATCGCATTCTCGACCGGCCAAGCAGCATTTGAACCTGAAGGTGCCCCAATCGCCCCGTCACCTTGTAAGCAGCCAAGACTTTCCAATCTCGCGGAGTCGCGGTCCCTGGATTCATCGTGCCTTAGTCCTTAGTGTTTGCCTCGTCTCCTGACCCTCTTGGTGGAGATCGACTTCCCTTTGGCGTCTGGTACTTTACCGAACATGCTTGACGGCCGATGGCATAGAGAGGGACAGTGTGCACATGCAACTCGCTGCCCATAGTCGTTGACTCCCGAGCCTCACCGTCGCTTATCGGAACGGCATATAATGCCACGGCCCAAGAAGCCTGGCGCTCCGGAACCCAAACGGCGAAGTCGAAATGGATGTTGGTGCGTGCCGCGTAATGCCAAAAAATGCCCCGAACTGCCCCAATTTTCGCCCACGATCATGCCATTGCGCCCCGAATTAGGAATTTGGCTAACTCCAGAAAACCAACAACCAAAGGCCTTGCAAAAGCCGCAAGATCAAGTGTGGGGAGGAGCGGCCCGGTTGCTTAAAGTAACGTCTCCCGCTCGTTGCGCGCTCTTTTCGCCGTTCTTCGGCCGCTGTTTTTGCGATCCTTCCAGCCTTCCGTTCCGTTCCGTTCCTTTCCCTGCCACCAGTGACGGCTATGACATGTTGTCTACTGTGGTGCCACCAACCACCACTATCACCACCGCCGGATTCACCAGCAACAGCACCAGCAACAACGAGTCACAAGCTCCAGCTGCATTTTAGCTAACTTACGATCTGCTAGTTGCCAACGTACGGGGGAAACATGCGACTACAGCATCCGCCTGAACTGGGAGGGCCGCCGGGGCAAACGTCCTGAAGGGGTCATCGATTTCGGCCAAGAAGTCGTGTCTCCAACCACGCCCGCGCCAGCCAAGGGATTCAAGCTGGTCCATCAGTATCCGTCATCGGATGCCCCTGGATCCCGCAGGCTTGAGCCTCTGACGGGCGCCACAGCCCAGCCTAAGCCTGATAGGCCTAGAGCTCCCCAGCACAAGGCCTCTCTGAGCGAGGGAGCAGCCCCAGCTCTTGGCGATCCGGAGGCCTTCCAGCGCCCTCCCAAGCGAACCAGATTCAGCGTCGATGCCCAGACCCAGACTGTCGACTTGGCCGAGAAGAGGCCCTATTCTTCTCGTTCGTCCACCATAGACTCTACCACGGCTTCGTTAAGGTTCCCCACCAACTACTCGGCACCATCCTCGGGCGACTCGCCGCTAACGCCGGCCACTTCCTCCACATACAGCGACGATGACATCCGCCAATCCGTCCGATTCGACCTGCAAGGGGCCTCGCCGCCCGGTCTCAGGCGGCTTTCTATGGGCTCCAACCTGTCAACTTCGCCTGGGACGCGGAGGCTCCAGGACGGGCTACCAATGCTGGAGATCGACACCAGGCCAAATTCCACGGAGCCAAGTTACTACGGCATCGACCGAGGCTTCGCGGATCGCGACTTGGGCAAGAACGATGATCACCTCGCCATCAGTGGCCAATCTCCATTGCTCCATCGCGAATTTCTCGACACGCCGGTTGAGGAGCTCGAGACCTTCCCCATAGAATTCGGCTTCGGCCTCGAGACTAACTACATAGCCCATGAACTTGGTGGGTATTATACCAAGCCGGTCTCGATCCTCATTCCCCGCAGTCTGGAGCCGTTGCCCGACAAGTGAGTCTCCAGCCAGCACTCGTGAGACGAATTAATGGCGGTGATTGTTGACACCTCTTCTAGGCTCATCGAAAATCCCATGAATCTTTTGGTATGTGCTCTCACCGCATTGCTAAAAAAAATGTATGCTAAACAATCTACAGTACTTCGTGAGTTGATCAAAAACACAACAGTTGCCCCTAGTTCTAATGTGTTATCTAGCATCATTTCTTAAACCACACCGCTCGAGGCATGTATCTCTCCGTTTGTTCCCATTACACTTTCCCCGCTGACTTGCAAGCAGTCCTCGTTCCTTACGATGACCCCCATGCCAACCCTTTCCGCACCATCCTCCCGCAGATGGCAGTCAAGAACGATAATCTCCTGGCTCTGCTATTGGCATACTCGGGTAAGCATCATTATGTGCATCTAACCGAATTTGCTTAGTAGTTATACTGACCCCGTGGATCAGCTTCACATAGAGCCCGCGTCCTGAACCAGCCAGAACCGACTATACGGATTGCTTGCTGGGTGGACGACATTTTCCCTGCTCTACGTCGAGCTCTGGCCGACCCGGAGAGGAACTTCTCCGATGCGAACCTCGCCACGGCTATTATGCTTGCATCCCTGGAGATAATATCCCCTCGGGTCTTTGGCTACAATATCCCGTGGCAGCGACATCTGAGCCTCGCGCGGGAGCTCATCACGGTCCGGCCCGGCGGCCTGCGCAGAATGCAGCTGAACTTCCGGGACGACCAGGTCTCCTCCTTCCTCTGGAGCTGGGCCGCGTATCTCGACGTCATCGGCAGTCTCAGCGGAGGAGGGCGCGCCGGGGGGTCGTCGGCCTGGATCTTTGCCTACGAATACGACGACATCATCGATGGCTACGACGAGATCGACTGCATCATGGGGTTCACGACCCGGTGCATCTACCTGCTCGCGAAGATCGCCGACTTGGCCAGCAAGTGCGACGCGGAGCGCATCGGAGAGAACCAGTGCATCCGCAGCGATTGGGGCCCGAGCGAAGCGGTCGTCGAGCAGGCTGAGAAGCTCCGGGCGGACATCTACGACAGCCTGGGCCGGCCCCCGGCCCCTTGCAAGCACATCCACAGCAAGGGGGACTTGGAGAAGTGGGATAGGGTAGGGCTGACGGCGACCAACGAAGCCTTCCACTGGGCCGCGCTGGTCCACCTGTACCGCCGCGTGCTGGGCAAGCCAACCAGCGACGAGACCGTCCAGGGCGCCGTGCAGAACATCATCTCCTGCTTCAACCACGTCCAGCCAGGCGGGGCCGCGGAGTCTTGTCTCTTATTCCCGCTATTCACCGCGGGATGTGACGCTACGGACAAGGCGCAGAGGGCCCTGATTGACGAAAAGTTCTTGATTGCCGAAACTCACGGGATGACTCAGGTAAGAACGATCCCCCCCTCTCCCCCTTCCTTTTTCCTCCCTCACCCCCCTTGATGCCATGTGTTTCATGCGTGTCTTAGTCTAACAAATTCTACGCGTACGTACAGGTGCACAATGCGCATCGGTTGATGCAGTTAGTCTGGGAAACAGGGAGGCCTTGGGAGACGTTGGTCAGCACGGAGTTTATTGGATGATGTAGGCACGTCATCTCAGCCAATGGGAGTAACGAGGCATCACGCGCGTATGCTGTTTGACATGATGGGCTCGATGCGGAACTGGCCTGGGCTGGGCTGTACCGCCACGGTCGTAATTACGTTTTTTTGCTTACGAAGGTCGCGATCTAGTAGGAGTTACGTTTTCTTTTTGCTTTTTAGCACGTATCTGCAGGACTCCGATGCTCGCCTGGGATCAGGCGCGGGGGGCTATATTGCAGCTGATGGATGACTTGACTATGACGATAAGGACTGGATTACATTACATTACATTATATGTCCCTTTTCAGCCGGCAAACCGGTTTGAGGGGCAGACGAAACAAATGGGGGAGGGGGGAAAAAGGCATTCAATGCATTTATTATCGCGATCTAAACTTATGACAGGGGTCCCATCAAGCAGTGTAACAACTACTAACTAGTATCTCCATCCATCTATAATGAAAACGCCACTTGTGTACGTTCCGCAGATGGACGGGATCAACGTCAGCCCTAGGGGTGACGGGGGCCTAGACCTAACACCAGACGAGGTGTTCTCATCCGACGGTTTGGTCGAGTCCCCCCTCTGGGGTAGGCATCGACGCGACATGGCTGGTCAGACCTGTCAGATGGAAGACGTCGACCCCAGAAAACTGATACTGGGCTTGCTAGGGTTTGTATGGAGGTACTCCCCATGTAACACGTCAGACGCCAACACACCCACCCACCCACATTCTCTGGATTCTCTGACTGACTGTCTGTCTGTCCTTCTCTCTCCCTCTCCTCTCCCTCATTCCGGCTTGCCCACACTCTACCAACACCCTAGCTCATCATCTACATATCGTCAAAAATAAACCCTGCTCTCACCCGCAACCGAGAGAGGGGGGAGGATACCAACCCTAGATCTGCATCGGAAACGTCTAGCCTGATATCGTACGTTTTCTGCCTTGCCAGAGGCAGGGACGGAAACACTCACCCGCTTGGTTCATAGTAATACACATACGCATTCTGCATCGGTTCGCGCTTTCCGGGGTCGCATACATATTCTGTCCCAAGAGACTTCGAGATGTCCCAGTCCCGAGATGCCCGACAGAGCCGCCCGGCATGGAAAAGGGAGGGGGGGAGAGATAAAGGAGGCGGGGGGTGGTGGATAACGAAAAGGCACAACCACCTAGAAGCGAGGGGAAGAATTGGTCCAAGACGTGGATCTATGACCAGGCTCGCCTAATCTGACAGGGAAATCTATCAAATAACCAATCTATAGTATCGTTATGAAATCGCCGTACGCGTAGATCTACCATACCCAGCCGCACTTTGTGCGTAGACCGGACTTAAAAACCATATTGCCTATCTGGTCTAGGGAGCGTTGGCTGAGCGGGATGACGAGGATATCGTGAGGGGTTGAAGCACGTCTCGTCCCATGACTCGCGTCATAGTAGACCACCACCCACCCCTGAATAATAATCCATTATATGCCTCTTTTAGGCCTATACCTGGGGTCTTGCTTCCCCGGCATCCGGTGAATAACCAACTGCTTAACTACCACACAATAAAGACGCAAAGCTATGAACCGGGAATACAAGCTGGAAGGACTCGGAAGAAAGAAGAGAAGACTGCCGCGGTTGCCCATCGCGTAGATGCCTTACAGACATGCATACAAACGGAAAATATACGAAGCCGGTACGAAACGTCATGTACTTCGTAGTTAGGTAAGTGATAATGTGCCTAGACTTGCTCGGCTTGCCAAGACCTGACATCCCGGGTTCATGCTCTTCAGGCGCATGTCAACTGGAATCCTACTGTAGTGTCACCTCATCTCATGAGATGAGGCCGGGGTCAACAAAAGCTTGGGACAGGCAGGCAGCCGGTTCCAACATGACGGTACCTAGCCGGACATTTTCGGATAAACCCGATTTGAAGAGAAGAGCGCAGCCATCGGGCTTTTAACCAGCCCGTTGCTGCTGCTGCTGCTGATGCTCCTTATGCTTACCAAGCAAGAGCTGCGTTGGCCAGAGAGTGACATACTCGCATCTGATTTGTATACGCTCGTTCTTTATAGGACTAAGAGCATTGCCAACTTGGAGGGCTATCAACACATCAGAATATGTATTGACATGGTGGTCTTAGACTGTCAACCCGACAAAGTCCTAGATGTTGAGCGTAACCTGATGAACAACATCTAGGCATAGGAAAGGCTTATAGATTCTGCTGGTCCAACAAGTATGTACTAGGTAGCTACAACCGTCGTGGTGCAATATATAATAGAACTCAGAACACCGGTGACTGTGCCCCTCGCTACCATTCCAACTGCCACTTCAGTACTGGCTAACTAATGCCTAGCCCTAGACGACCCCAGATAGCCCCGGACAGCCCTGGATAGCGTATATGCAGCTGTGACATACATACTTCATACATCACGGGTCGGACGGGTACTAGACGGGTGTAAGTAAGTCATCGCTAGGCTAAGATTTGATAGTGGACCCTTCAGCGGACCGCCTAACCTTAAACATTGCCTAACAGGGGTCGGGTTCAACTACAGTCGGGATGCTCCAGGGCTGCTAACGTGCTCCACTTTCAGCCGTCAAGTTTTACCCCGCCAAAAAGTGAAAACCGACATACGGGGACTTTAAGTGCGTCGCGTAACTAGAAAACGTGACAAGGCGAAAGGGGCTTCTTTTAACCAAACTTACGACTTAGTGAATGAAGTATACTTAAAAAAAATATCATTGCCAAGCATCTCGGCACAGAGGATCTACATCGCTGTCACTACCTGCTAGCATCACCATGGATATCGACGATATCCTGCGAGAGGTCGACCCGACCATCGACTCAATCCCTCAAGAGACGCGTGATCTTCAGGCACTGACGCGCGCCTGGGTAGCTGAGAGATCAGCCCCTGAGCTCCTGCAGTAAGTAGTATATGGCAGTACCACACACCACACCCATCCATAGCCATCTGATCTTCTCCCTTTTCCTTCTCCACGTCCCACACTCGCATTGCCCGTGCCTGGCTAACCGACCCGCCAGCTGGCCAACGGACGGGTTCCTCGACCGCGTCAACGAGCGCATCAAGCAGCAGATCGAGAAGGTGGAGGAGATGACGGGCGACATGGACCCGAAGACCAACTTCGCGCTGATCGTGATCCAGACGGAGCTGGAGCGGCACCGGTTCCTGGTGCGGAGCTACCTGCGGGCGCGGATCGCCAAGCTGGACCGCCACGCGCTGCACTACCTGTCGAGCGCCGAGCTGCGGGCGCGCCTGTCGCCCACCGAGCTGGCCTACGCGACGCGCCACCAGGCCCTGCTGCACAACCACTACCTCGCCTCCTTCCTCTCCTCCTTCCCCGCCAGCCTGCAGAACCTGAACGACACCGCCGGCAACACCAGCATGGTCGACGGCCCCGACCTCGACGCCGCCGTCTTCATCCGCCTCCTGCGCGACGCCGCCGTCGTCGGCCGCGGCACCGACACCGACGACACCATGGACGGCAAGACCGGCGATGTCGTCATCCTCCGCTGGTCCGACGCCAGGCCATTGGTCCAGTCCGGGAGGGCTGAGCTGGTCTGATGTCGAATCAGATCATCCCATTGGAAAAAGACATGCCCCGAAAGGAGAAGTCAGAGCAACAACAAAAGGGAGGGGGGTAAAAGCATCCGATATGTGATGTGGCCCGTTCCCTCCCGCGCGAGCATACATCATATTGCATGTGACTTGGCACAACTGCAGTAACCTAACTAGAGATCCTCGCGCGGACTGCCCACCCCCTGCTCTGCCTTGCCCTGCCCCCCTAATTAGAACAGCCGCTTCAAGCGCGCCACTTTCCCGCGTGGAATAAGGCAAGGATGCCCCTGGTTCACTTTTATCTATCTCGATGAGCAGGCATCCAACTACACAATCAGGCAGACGAGGTTCTGGACTTTCCCAGCCCCATGCTACCCAACCTGTCAAAGACGAGAACCATGTCGCAGACATACGCCTCCCGCGGGTACGGCGATATCTCCACTCGACTCTGCTTCTTTTATGGGAGGGGGGATGGGCAAGTCCTAAGAATCCTCGGGATCTCGGGGAAGATCGGAGAAGCAGGCCCGCGCGCCCCTCTCCCTCTACCCCTTCCCCCCTTCCTTGATACAACTCCTCTCCTTCCCCTCCTCTTCCCCTTTAATTTCCCCCCTGACGAATCGATGCTGCAGCGCCAAGGGTGACGTACTTTGCATCTGTCTCATCTGCCTTAGGCTTATTAGTTAGATCCCCAAGCAAGCAAACTCGATTCGCGCATGCATAAAGAACCTGTCTATCTATCTATCCGTCTGTCTGTCTGTTCGTCTGCCTGTCTTATACCTACCTATATGTAGGATGCTTCCGACCGAGCACCCCCTCTCTTGGGCGCCCACCTCGACGCGACGACGAAAAGGAACACGAAAAGAAAAACATGACAGCATGAGATATTGGCGTGGGGGGCGCTCATCCTACTGACCCAGTCATCGTGGACACGTTGGCTCGTTGGCTGGGTAAAATCCGCCTTCCGGTCGCCATCCCGTCGCTGTTGCCTTGGCAGATTGCGCGGCTTGCAACCAAAGCCGCTGTTGAAGCCTGAACCCCGAGTGTCATCCATCTATCTCTTTTCGGGGGGGCGTTAGGCCAAAAGAAATCTCCAAATCCCAAACCCGAAACCCCAAGCCCCCAAAGTCCCAAATATGATATCTCATCTTGAGAATGCCTTGTGGCTGCGGCATGGCGGGCAGACATCCCTGGATCTCACGCACGCCTTCGGGGTCGCTTGGCCAACGTCAAAGCGCTTTGAACGCGAGTCTCTTCTTTTCGGGTCAAAGGAGTCCCTCATTGGTCTGCCTCGCGGTGTTCGAAATGGGTTAGTTAGAGGTTCTATATTGGGATTTATGGTTGAGGCAGTGGACTCTTCAAAATTGTCTTCTCAAGCTTTCCCGAACTATGCTAGGCATCTATCTATCTCTACCAGCCCCAGCTAGAACAAGTCTATCTGGATCCGAGACGGCTAAATGGAAGGGATGGTGAAGCAGTCTAGATGAGGTATGTCAACTGTAGGACGTAGTAGGACTTGGTAATATGATATCATTGCCTCTATGTCCAACCAATGTACACAAAGTCAAACTCACTATAGTCACATCTTATGCAGCTCCCCGAAGCACCCTCCCTAGTCTAGGTAGTCTAGCCAATACGCTTAGCCAGTCGAGGTTTCTAAAGGCAGAAGAAAGGAAAGGAAATTCAAAGTGATTTTCGTCCGTAGACTCGTGTGAACAGCCCGCTCGCTATCTAGACTAGTTTATGTATCAGAAAAATTCATTCCCGATGCGTCAGTAGATAGGAGTTCGATATCGCCTTGAAGCTAAAGTCCTCCCCCCCCCCCGCCTCGGCGCGCTCCAGCCCCATGCCCTCCCGTTTCCGGCCGTTCAGTCCCCGGCCCTCGGCCTGCCGCAACGAGGAGCTTCCAGGGTCCCACCCCTATCTCCGCTCTCTCCCTCTCCGCCGCTACAGTTCCCCCAAGCCGGACACAACCACGGCCGGCACATGCCGGAGGTCCAGGACCCGAAACTATCAGATCCTCGGCCTCCCGTAGCACCACGTTGCCGCTGGGCGTCGATGTCCCACATGGCGAAGGCGAAAAACTCGTGGTAGCCCTTGCAAGGGAAAGCCCTCGAAGTTCTGCTGGATCGAGCTTGCCGCGCAGCTCGCCCTGCACCGCGATGTTGCGGCCTAAGCGCTGCTAGCTTCGCCGGTAGGTCGTTTCATCGCACTGTTGCCCAGAAGTGGGAAGAACCGCCTCCGTTCGGGTTCCCGGGCCTTTCTCGCTCTCCAGGTTCCGCGAGCAGACACCGACTCGGCCGCTCGGCCGCTGTTACTATTTGCTGTCGGTTATTTCACCATATCCCCCTACCTCAATATGAAAAGTGCAGGGTTGGAATCCGAATATGCTTGTTATGATCTTGCACTCTATTGCCGTTTCGGATTGCCCCTTGTTTCCTTCAAATGTTCGCCACCCGGTTTTATGCCCAGGATTTGCGTATGCCATGATGGGCGAAGAACTGCTGATTTATAAAACAAGACCAATAGCAGCTGGGGCAGGTCTGGAAATTAAATTATTCTAAGTTCTGTTTTACAAACTTCGAACACTTGAAGCCGCGTCCTTGCTCTAGGTGCATAACAATGTAGCTAACCGGACCATGGGACCAATCCATTGTTGGATTCTTGACGTGTGTCTCGAGGTATCTCGATAATCCCCCCTGTCTATAGATAAATTTGTTGGGGGGAAGTTTGCCATGGTCAGAACAAGACATGATGAATTCTTTCCTGCCACTCGTCATGAGAGAGTGGATGATTCCAGATCTCCAGGCCCAGATTATGTGTCCATGATAGATCAACCGTAAGAATTGATATAATCTCACTTGTCGCGCCACTGCCAATCCATCTAAATTTCGTTCCATGATCATCATTCTGTCTGGAAGCGAGTTATATTTGTGTACCTGATACATAAGGCCCCATATCAGGATTGTCACCACAGAAATGGAGAACGTCGTGGTAATGAAGACCCAGATGGGTTGCCCGTTCTCGTTGAGCTCGTTGATGTTCATGCCGAAAATCGAAGTACTTAGGCTAATAGGGACAAAAAATATCGCGAGCACGGTTACTAATCACAAGGCAAAATATAAGTAGTCAAGTCGTTAATGAAGTAGTTCTTGTACGCACCAAGTTTCGTCCGTTTAGCCTCTTCGAGAGCGACCTTCGATTCTTGAATCGACGCACGAGACTGTTCAAGACTTTTCTGGCTGACCCATGCTTGAAAGTAGTCTCGAGAAAGTTCTTCATTCCGACCTATCTGTTTCATTATATGCTCGAATCTCCTCGATAAAACTGCATACTCTTCTTGTCTCTGCGTTAGACCTTTGTTGTGTTCGAGGTCATACTGGCGGAAACAATCTAGAGGGCTTGAGCCTTCGTGCTTCAGCATTCGGAGGGCATCCCAGGTAGTTTCAACTACATGTGAGTGTGGTGCTGGTTTAAATTTTCCTACGCGGAATTGTCGATCGTAATAGGCAAGGTTTCCATGCATGATGGTAAGGTGGATTTCCAATATTGATAATAAGAACATGAGGGGGTTCTCATTGGCACGCACACGAAACGAAGGAGTGTGCCTTCGAACAGCTGCAACATAGACTAGTACGTGATTGATATCGGGATGATACTCGTCGCCACTGACGTCCTCTTTTGGCCCGTAGATTATACGGTGGTGTGAACCTAAGTCGTAATTAATGGAAGCTGCCTGGTTCAGTAAAGCTGCTGCGGATGGGGTTATCTTCATCGTAGCTGCAGATATAATGACTATGAACTGATCAGCTAACTGATCAGTAAGTCTGTTGACGCCATCAACTGACCAATATTCTTAGGCCCAGGTGTGCCGCTTTGAGCACCACAAATGATCATGCTGGTCCAGCCGTAACCAAAGTCTAGATGGCGTGAAGGGAGTCCGGTCATGAACCCCGGCAGTCTCTGATCGTACATCAAATCCCACGCACCGGGGTCGATCGCAACCACTTCTGAATGAGCCACATCTCGGAAGAAAGCAGGCTCGATGCCATAATGCACACCGATGGATTCCTGAGCCAAAAATCGAGAGGCTCTCTCGAACACGATCAATCGAGTCACAGTGTCCTGCTGACATGCCCGTAGCATTTCCCGTGCCTCGCGTGCCCACTCTGTATCATCACGGTAAGAACGGGATCCCCCAAGATACCATTCCGTTACATGGCCGGTAGCTGAAATGTCTAGGGTTATAATGGACTTAGAATGAAGATAATGTTCTTGCATTAGGGTGAGCTCATCCCCGACCAGGGTTTCTCCCAGTCTTTTGATATTGCTTATGTCGGGCCTCTTCTGGGATAGTGGTTCTCCCCAACCTTTGGCCTCGATTTCTGCTGCCCATGTTTCTAAGTATGTTTGGCCGATATGGCCCGTAGGAGCACGACTAGGGGCGTCAGGTTTGAAGTGGTCGACGCGCTTGGAACCAGAGGCTGTGGGGCTGACTTTGGACATCACGGCAACCGTCTCCTGGTATTGCTAGGAAAGGCCTGATTGAAAGGTTTGAATTATAGCCCTCTTTCAATGTATGGAGGCAAGACTTAGAATTATGAAGACATGATCAAGAAGTATGTCCGGAATATTGATTTTGTTGATGTGCTTGGTACATTTTGTGACAGATAGTGAAGAGTCTTGCAACGTAGTAGGCTTCGTAGTGCTGCCGCGACCTGTATTATATTAACAACTGCAGTTTAGGAGACGCATGTATGATGTGGCAGCAACGCCAATGCAACATCGCCTCGCGTAATTGCCGTGTCACCGGGCGGCCTCAAATTATGACTCGATCATTGGAACAGCAGAAGATGGAGGCGTGATCGAGGGGCCTTCGGCGATAAAATCGTTCGTGTACACACACCTGATCACCGAGGTCATCGAATGAGCGTTAGTATTACAGCTGTCTATATGTGGATTGGAAAAGCAGTCACATTCAGGTACCTATGCAGGATTTTGGCCAATCTTGAGGTCTACGGCAGTAGCATGAGGCTGTTCCATCCAAAGCCTGCATGTCCAAAGGGTTAGACCGTTTCTAGGTTTAAGGAGTACGCTCAGAGCAGGTTTTCGTATATGATGTTTCTTTTGAGATAACTTGGGCTGTTGCTGGATCTTTACGCAGTAAATAAGCCCTTAGCTGTATCGGTTGCGCCTCTGAAAAGCCATGAGATGGGTATTGCTGATGAAGTTATACCGTTCCAGAAAAGCAGCATCTGCGGACCGTATGATCTGTTACATCCCGAGGTCGTTTTCTGCGATAGCTTCTCTCGGTGCTTTTGATGAAGTTGTTTGATATAGTTAAGCGTATAGCGCTCTTTCAAGTTGTGATTAAGATAGGGGTACTTACTGGAGTAAGTATTGAGACATTAGCGGGCATTCAGGTACAACACAGGTGTTGTACAGGTGCGATACAGTGGCCTGATTCACTAAGAACCTTAATTGAGTGGATGACGAACCCCGCTACCAATCAATACCTCTAGCAAGTTGTTAGCCAGCAGTTGACTTCTCACATTTCACATGCACAATGAGATCACACGACATCGTCTCTTGGTTAAAATTACCCTGCATCACGACAGTGCCTTAAAAAAGCAATCATCGCTCTGGTTGCATTGACCGATGGGACCTATCTAACAAGACCGCTCTATCAAAAAGCGGCTAGTTTCATGCCTACTCTGTACCCAAGTTGGGCTCCATCGCCGCCGCCAGCCCAGCCAGCCAAGCATATGACTACGTTGGTCCCCGTCATAATCTAATCAGATCCAGCCCAGCTCAGCTCCGTGAACCTTGTCCGCCCGCCCGAGCCCCACCATGAGCGACCTCCAGAAAGCCTGGGCGAAGAACCGGCTCAACACGCTGCCCGCGATAAGCTTCGATGAGCGCGAAGAGGAGGACCATGTCGCCGAGCTGCCCGAGCACCCGGAGGACGACTCCTCGTCGGCGTCCTCCGCCTCGTCCACGGGAACCGTCATCCCGTCGCCGAGCCAGAATCTCTTCGCGAGACCCCAGAAGTAAGTCCAGATGTATATATATATATATGCAAACCCGAGTTTCCTCCCAAGTAATGCACATAACTTACCGGATGTTCCTTTTGTTTTCTCTATCCTTCCAGTTTCGCCCGAGGGAAGACGTTGCAACCAATCCCGTGGACAACCTATTTCGAGCGGGAGCTATTTCTGAAGGACGAGTCGGACGACGCGGCTGCCAATGCCACGGAAAGCCCTACCATCCACGCCTACCTGACGTCGCCCGTCGGCAAGAGCGGGCCCCTATTCGTCATGCACCACGGGGCCGGCTCGTCGGGCCTCTCGTTCGCGGTGGTGGGAGCCGAGATCCGGAAGCGGCTCCCGGCGGCGGGGATCCTATCGCCGGACGCGCGGGGCCACGGGTCGACGAGCGTGCCGGGGTCCGCCACCGTCACAGCCACGGCAGCGCCGACAAAAGCGAAGCAGAAGAAGAACAAGAAGACGCTCGACCTCAGCCTCGGCACGCTGACCGACGACCTCCTCTCGGCCATCCTGCAGACGCAGCGCGCCATGCGGTGGGAGGCGCTCCCGCCCGTGGTGCTGGTCGGCCACTCGCTCGGCGGCGCCGTGGTGACGGAGCTGGCGCGCCGCGGGTCCCTGGGGCCGGCCCTGCTGGGCTACGCCGTCCTCGACGTCGTCGAGGGCTCCGCCATCGACGCCCTCCAGAGCATGCACACCTACCTATCCACGCGCCCCACCGGCTTCGCCAGCGTCGAGGCCGCCATCGACTGGCACGTCCGGTCCCGCACCCTGCGGAACCCCGTCTCCGCCCGCACGAGCGTGCCGGCGCTGCTGCGCCGCGCGGCTGATGCTGCTGCTGCTGAAGGCCCGCTGCCCGCGCAAGGGGGAGAGGGGGAGGGTGAGGAAGACGGTGTAGGTGCAGGTGGCAGTGCTGCTACTGCTGCGGCCGCGGCTACGGCTGCGGACCCGCGACCTTGGAAGTGGAGGACCGATCTGGGTGCCACCCAACCATTCTGGGAGAATTGGTTCGTCGGGCTGAGCAAGAAGTTCCTGGAGGCCAGAGGGGGCAAGCTGCTGCTGCTCGCCGGGACGGATAGGCTGGATACGGAGTTGACCATTGGTCAGATGCAAGGTAAGAATGAAGGCCGAGCGGGTCCACATCACGACCCAATAATTGTTTTGATTGACGGCGGGCTGACTGTTTGTTCATCTAGGCAAATATGCTCTACAGGTATTTCCAGAGGCGGGCCACTTCATACACGAAGACCTGCCGGAGAAGACGGCGATATCGCTGGTGGACTTCCACCGCCGTAACGATAGGACTGCCTTGGTGTTGCCGCCGAAGGTCTCGGACCTCTTGAAGCAAGGGAAGAAAGTCTAACAGGGAGTTTTGTTTGTTGGCAATTAGATATTTACCATGGCTCTCCCAAGGGCTGATGCGCCCTCACATGGCACTTGGCACAGTAGCGAATAATCTTATAATACGGGTGTCGCCGTTGCAAAACTATACATCTACAGCGCAAAGGGGTCTATGTGATCTGAACTCGGCTGTGAATATCACCTCATCCCACTTAGTCTCCTATCCTCATCCCTAGGAGGCATATATGTCTATGTTAATGCCATTTCCTAAGCCACCGCTCCCAACCTGCAAATGCGGATATGATATTGCTGCCCAACGCCTTAAAAATGCTTTACACTTTCCCTTGAATGACTGTGACCAAGAGTTTTATTAGACCCTAGGTGGGTATTGCTGTCGCCTCTACGGGCCGGGATTGGGTCTCTGATGCGGACGCGGATACGACGCCGCGATCCGAGAAGTCCTTTCTGATCTGAGAGGTGGACGTGCGTGACTCAGACATCTTGCCCCCCGCGGCGAGTGCGCTGTTGTTGCTCGCCTTCTTGTAGCTCTTTCCCGTATTGTCAGGGTCGATATCGAGGCTGAGGTCCACCTCCCGCGCCTGCCCCAGCAAGTGGTCGAAGCCGAGCGCCTCGCATATCTTCGTGTAGCTCTTGCAGGGCTGGATGGTCTTGTACATCGGGCTCTTCCCCGGTACGTGGTGGCAGAGCAGGTACTTGGTGTTGCCGTACTTGTTCTGCACCTGGAGCGCGTAGCGCAGGTACTGCTCGGCGACCTCGCTCCAGGGCGCGAGGGCGCCCGACCGGAAGCAGCTGGGGTTCTTCTCGGCCGCGGTGGCGATCATGGCGCCGTCGACGCCGAACTCGCGCATGAGCCGCGCGGCCTGGTCGCGGTCCTCGACGTCGCCGTTCATGACGCAGGCGACGCCGGCCTCGCGGCACACGTCGGCCACCATGCGCAGCTGGCCCCGGATGGCGGGCTCCCGGGGCCGCATGGGCGTGGTGCGGCAGTGGACGGTGAGCGCCGTGATGCCGGTGGCGACGAGGCGGCGGACGAGGGCCTCGGTCTCGGCCGCCGTCGCGAGCAGCCGGATCTTGACGCTGATGCCGATCTCGAAGGCGGGCGCGACGTCCCGGACCAGCGCCTCGAGGATGGCGCACAGCTTGTCCGGGGTCCGGAGGAGCGCCGCGCCCATGCCGTCGTGCGTGCTGAAGGGCTTCGGGCACCCCGCGTTCACGTCGATGCCCGCCACGTCCCCCGCCACCAGCTTCGCCGCCTGCACGGCCAGCGCCGGGTTCGACGTCCCGATCTGGAAGATCAGCTTCCCGCCCTCGAGCTCCGGGTGCACCCGGTAGATGACGCTGTCCTTCACGTCGGTCGGGGGCGGCTGCTGCTTCGCGCCGCCCTGTGACGGCTTCCGCGTCCACTCGATGGTCTTGGTCTCGGGGTTGTACCGCCGCGTGGTCCCGATCATGGATCGGTCGACCGTTTCGGGCCCTGATTTTCGATGCGGTCAGTACCGGGCAATGATGAAGAGACCGATGAGGAAGAAACAAGGTGTAGGTGTGTGTGGCTCTGTGTAGTTACGTACCCCACACCAGGTCGGCGCCGTAATGGAGCGCCAGGAGTCGCGACGGAAGCTCTCCCGATCGGACCATGGGCGCAAGCACGACCTTGCCGCGATAGTCGACCCCCCGGCGGGGAATCGGGACTTTCTTCACCTCAGTTGTCATGATGGCTCGGAATACTCGCGAGAACCATGACATTACAGAGAAAACCGGGGGAATAAAAAAGAAAGGAAAGGAAAGAGTTGCCAAAATTCTTGCGCTTTTCGTTACACACTCATGATGTTGCCGATTGGAAGCGCAACCTGATTGATTGACTACTGGCCTAGGCTGTTGTAGAGTGGGCGGGCGGCTACGAGGCCTGTTGAGGCCTGCTGGATTTCCCTGAAGAAATTCGAATGAAACTCCCGCCACTAGCCTATCTTACGTATCTTATCTTATTATCTTATCAGATCTAATCAGATCAACGGCACCGAACCTAGACTGCTTTACCTTATCTAAGCATTCTTGGTAATGTGCCCAGGTGTTTACTACATAGTAACAGTTGGCATGCGTACCTAATTACATTGGCGGCTTCTTGTTGCGGAGCGTAACTAATATATAGGACGGATAGACGAGAAGAAAGACTACCTACCCACCCACCTTTTAAAGAAACGGAATCAAAATCTTCGAAAAGTTGAGAGCGAAAACCACGTATGCTGCCGCGTAGCAAGGCCGCGTAGGATTCAGGTATGCACCAGTAGTGTGTCCGAACATGAATACTGGGTAATCTCGTGATAGAAACGTATGTGTGGGAAAAACTTGACTATATAGTACTACGTAGTACTACGTAGATCTGGACCAAAACAGACATCGGAGGCTAAGAATAGAATTCTAGAAGACCACCAGGGGAGTATAGTTGTCCCTGGCTGCCTACAGAACGGAACTTATTGTTTTTTCCTGCGCACAAAACCCACCAAGTATACGAACAGCTCCTACATAGCCACGAAATAGTAAGTAAGTATTAACTGTATAGGGCTGACTGATGGGCAGATTAGGTACCTAGGTAAGTTCCTAAGGTGGCAATATGCGAAGCTTGTCTCGGGAAGAATTCATTTGCCTACCTAGGCAGGCTAGGCATGTGCCGTAGTCGGCAACTCGGAATCGCTGACTGCAAATAACTACGTAGTTAAAGGTCGAATACGACGGGACTTCTCACGCATGCACCTGTTGCTCATGTGCGCGATAGCACACTGATGATTACTTAACCTACAGTCAACTGATGCTTTAACGGTCCAACGTTGAAATTTATTTATACCTAGGTATGTACTACATACCTATATGCATGCACATAAGCTGGTAATGTCTCAAGTATCCCTTCCTGAGGGGAAGACTAGGCGGGCTAATGAGGCTGTCATTGAGATCGTCAACTCCGGATGACCCCTGAATTACGCCTCTGGGGAATTTCAATACAGCAACATATTTGCATGCATTTGGTTCTTCCATGGTTACATAATAACTGTAGTCGTTATGTACACGTGTGCTGAATTCAGCCACACGAGACTGGTCACCCTATCGCGTTTATAGTCCTTTAGCAACACATGCACCAGCGATGTATCCAGAAGCTGAATAGTCTGATTTGAGCCGTGTTACGTAGCGGCGTAGTTACATACCTACGTAGGTACGAAGTAGGTAGATATATTAAGGTGGTATTCCTACGTCTTGGCCACATGCACATCTTTGCTACCCCCTGCAGGCGAGTCTTTTCCATGCGTCATTGGACCCGTCTTACACACCTACATACATAGGATGTCGGCACGCAGATTCACTAGACCCCGAATAACCAACTACATGCGATCCGGCAGCGTGGCGTGAGCATTCATGACTGACTACGTTCTCTATTCCCTCATCCATCTGCGAGCTCAGCAGCTGGGTAGGCATGTATATCGAGGCGTAACTCGCTGTTGGGCGATGAATATAGAACCATGAATGCATGTTTGAGGAGGCAAGAAAATCAACATCATGATACACTTATACTGGTTTATTATTATTATTGATATTATCATTATTATTAGTTACCTAGGTAGGTATGTACGCAGTTGTATCGAACAACTAGGGTCCGTACTGTAATAACTGGAGGCCCGAAGCCCGAGGTGGGATTGCTGCACAGATGCGCGATCAGGGCGCAGCCGGGTCTGGTTACCCACCTGGGAACCCCAACCAATCAACGGGGGCATCGACTAGCGAGCTGATACAGGCCGACAGGGTGACAGGCACGTCACCTCCCACATATCCGACGTTTTATGTACGGAGACTTATTTTAGTTCCAAGACATCTCCAGCTACTTCGTACAATACGTAGTACGTACAGGCGATACTCTCCTGTTGTCTACCTCCATAGTATACGAAAGAGCGAATTTTCTGGTTTTTCTGCTGGACTCTTTACGAGCTATTGGCTCCTAGTTGTCTACTAATTGCCGAGCTATCAGGTAGATACAGTTAGTTGATTGGGCATTCCGGCCTTTTTGCCTCGTTGCCCAACAATTAACTTACTCATACATTCGTACGTACTACACAAGCATCTGAACTGCTCGTACCACGGCCAGCACGGCACATAGAATGCTTATGCTCCGCCCAAGCCGCTCTCGAGAACCACAATACAGCATTGCATTATATTCCACGAACGTACGTAATTACTATCGTGTATGCCACTACCTACAACAAGCCCTTGCGCTGAGGATATTAACGCCCCGAGGATCCACAGTGTCAACCTAGCAACACAGCCGGGGACAGCCAAGTACATCGCTGAATGGGCTTCATCTCCAGGGATCTACGAAGTACCTGCTAGCCTTCGTGAGAAAAGGAGTCCTACCGAGTACTCGCTTGTACACGATACCGACTCACCCAGGCATCTCACCTACGGCGTATTGTATGTACAGCCCGCCTCTTGAGAGGGTCGGTCTGGTCTCAACATAGCCGTGAAACCCGCCTGGAACCACTGGGAATAGCGTGGGTATCTACCTAGGCAGGCATTCATAAGTTTGCTTACACAATACCATCATTAGTCTAGCAAACATGGCTTCAAGTAAGTCACCATCCCAGCCTGCTTGAGTTTCTATATCTTCTTTTCATAACCCCACCACCACCTTCGCCCGATAGTCAGTTGCTGTGAATGAGAAGGCGTGAAAGATCGTCCATAGGAAATCAGTATCAGAGCTTTCTTAGGTCAGCCGGGATAGCAATACTGCCCTACCTATCATTCAACATAATTTATACTGAGCATGGCTCAGCTTGTTGGTGGCACTAGTCGGGAGTCGACGCCTAAGCCTCACTCTGTCCAGCTACGAAAGAGAAAATCTACTCTGCAGCGTCTATCGTCGTTCTTTCCATCGCTAATCAACTCCCACCCCACAGACCAGCTCCCGGAACATCCCCATCGAAAACCGCTCCCTCCGGATTCGCACGCCCAGGAACCGCACCATCACGATAATAGTACATCCTCGCCACTGTTCAGCTTCCAATTTGACTTCAACAATAGCGAAAACAAGCCAGCTCCCGAACCTCCTGGCAAAGATTGGTTCGCTCCGCCAAGTGTCCCTCCTCCACCTCCCCCCAAAATCCCAATTATGGAGGAGCCGCAGCCGCAGCCGCAGCAGGAGCAGGAGCAGCAGCAGCAGCAGCAGCACGAAAGGATCTCATCCGACGGCAGTACGCCGAATTCCCCATCATCAACGGGAAAATCGACGGGAAAATTACACAAAAAGCCTCCAGCTTTATCAGAACCGTTGGTTCCACCAGGTCCAGATGGTTCCCCGCAGGGGACTCCTGAGGCGGGTGCGACATTCGACCTCCCAGAGCCGAACCCGTCTCTCCGTATAATCCATGATTCCCCTTCTCACAGGCGTAGCAGGAGCAGTTCCGGCACTATGCAAAATGGACTAAACCTGAAACCTGGCGAGTCTAAAGGGAGAAGCGCATCTGCGCAACCACCGGTTAATCGGGTGGACTCAGCACCTGCCACTGTAGTCGTTTCCGGCACTGGAGACCGTCCAGGGTCGAGCAACGGCAGTCTGAGCCCACATAAGGAGGGTGAGCGGCGTGGGAGGCTAAGGAAGAGCTGGTTGCCAGGGGCAAGATCGAGGTCTCACTCCAGAGATGTCTCACAAGCAAAAAATGGCGCTTGGATACTAGGACAGAACCAAGAGTATAACACAACGTTCCTGACTAACGGAGAAAGAGTGCCCGAGCTGTGGAACGAGAATGGCACTGTATACGTTTATTTGCATCCGAAGGGTACCGGGATCGGGCCGTCATTCAAGGTGCCCTCCTTCGCCATCGACTACTCGCTAGTGTTTACCGAATTGATCGATGCGGAAATGTCTTCGCCGACCAGCTCTGGGAGGAGCCGCGCTCGAAGTTTTACTGGCCGTGATAGTCTATCTGTTGAAGATGCCGCGAGGAGGCAGACCCAGTCGCCTTCGCTGTCGCTGTCTGATTTCAGCGCTGGAGAGTCGCGCCTTTATCTACCGGTATCCATGTCCGACCCCGGTCAAGCGACGGAACACGATCTGGAGCGACTCATCTCGATCCGAAATATGTTCGCCTTTCTCACTGGTCAGCCATTAGTCGCAACGAATGCACAGCCGACGTTGTTCAAGATCATGTCGAATGTGGCGGGATTGTTGAAGGAGTTCGACTTTACCAACGCCGACGGCTCGACTTTCGGGGAGTCTGTTGACATGAGCTTCAGCTTCTTGATGGAGAATATGACCCTCGCTGACGTCAGAACAAGCCGAGAAAAGACGCTGGAGTCTCTCATTCTTGGCGAGCAAATGCGTTCGATAACTCTATATCAAGAAGCGTTTGCTCATGCGGCAGGCAAGTACTCGGCGATCCGTGACTTGAAGTCTCCTCTGTGGGATCAAGTATCGCCCATCACCCGACAGCGTCTCGAGCGAGCCCACTTGGATTTAGTAACTAGACAGAATAGTGTCAACAACAGGCTCGAAGCCTTCGAATTTCCCGCTTTATTCTCTGGCATTGCTAGCTCGACTACGACGTACAAAGATGTCAAATTCCACGTCTGGCGGCGATCCTTCAACCGTATGAGGCAATTCGTTCTGAATCATTACAAGACAAATTTCGGGAACTGGCCACCTAAGGCCCGCAGCAAGAAGAACCCATTCACGGAGAGCGGCCTGAACAGATTGGTCTTGAAGACTTTGTATTCGGATCTGTGTGCACTGTATGATCTCCTTGTAGATCGCGAGAACATCACGACCCGAGTCATTGACATGAACGCCGACGAGATCGCCCATGACAGCGTGAATCCTCATGTCTCAGCGTTGCGAGGGATCCTCACCGAGTTTGATAATTCCTCGCCACCTGTACTACCTCCCATTCCCTTCGATCTACCTATGCTGCCCAACATGGCCAGCATCAAAGAAAATTACTACGAGCTGCCCGTGAAAGAGCAGGTACGACTCGGCAAGGATCTGCAGGATTACCAGCTGCTTCTCATCCTGAATAAGGCATATGACTTCGAGACGTTCAAGCTACCCATGCCCTTCCTAAGCGCCTTTAAAGAATTCGAGCACAAAGAGGCCAAGGGGAAGATGGTCCCGGAAATCGCAGATCAGCGCATCGGGTACTGGCTCTTCCTGTACGTTGTCATCCAGACACTCCCCATGCTCGTAGTCGACGCGCCGGGCCTCCAGTACACGGATGGCGTGGAGTACTTCCTCTGCCAGCCCGCCAAGGGCAACCCGCCATGGATGGGCGATGGAGGCTCCCTGCGTAAGAGGTGGTACGAGGTGGCCGGAGGTGGCGGTCTGGTCGAGCTCTCCGAAGACGCGGTCGAGTTCGGCATCGAGGGCATCTACAACCGGAGCCACTGCTGGCTCGCCGCCAAGCAATGGGAGCTTTCCAGAGAAGGGGGCGGTGCCCTTGGTGCTCCCCAACCACCACCCCAAGAAACGGCCTCACCCCTCCAGGCCCCACAGTCCATGTTCCAAGACATGGACCCGAGACGAAGCGTGTCGCCCCCGACGGGTCCCCCTAGTGCCGCCCTCCGACCCCCGCGCACCGACTCCCCGGGCGACCGGTCCCAGTACCGGAAGAGTATTGTCTTGGGCCTGGAGCCCATCGCCCTGCCCCTAGATGGCAGTGGTCTGCCCGGCGGTGGGCGCGTCGTGAGCGCCAGGGGCCCATCACCGTCGCCGGGGGCCCGCCCCGTCAGCACTATGTTCCACCGCAGCCGGTCGTCGGGCAACCTGCACGATCCCTCTGCTGGTGGTTCCGGTGGCTCTGATGCCCCTCCGGTGCCGGGACAGACGGACGCGGCACGGCACGGCTCGGCCGTCGGCGGGAGTACGTTCGACGATATCTTGAAAGATATAGATCAGAAGCCGAAGAAAAAGAGAGGGTTCTTCTGATTTTCCTCGTATTCCCAGGCATTGATTTTGACTCGACTTGATTTGATTGGATTGAATGGATTTTTGGTTATCTGACCCTGGATTGATCCGCTGCTCGAGGATATATAGGTGGATTTTGGTTCGGGAAAGGGGGGTGTGGTGGCTGGGGAGGGTCTTTTTTGTCTTCTTCTCATTTATTCAAGGTCTTTCAGCATAGCGCCCCAGAACATGGGCTCGGAGTTTCTGCGTATATCATCATCATGTCACATCATGTCAAGTTCTGCGATGGAAGAAGAAGCATCTGCATTCACATCATAATACAGAAAGAGTATGGAGGGAAAATCGAAGTCGTTAAAAGCGTACAGGCTATCATATCACTTGCATATAGGTATATAAAAAATCGATTTTTGTGGCATTCTGGGAACTGCCGCCAATGAATATATGTAGTTCTCTTCAACTTCCTACGACTCGTTAAGTTGACTATGGGTTCTGTCCGTAATCAGGGCATCTCATTATCATGGTTACCGGCTCCTGTAATATCCTGATTAATAAACTATGACGGCGACTATGACGTTGGAAATGTGGTGTGGCTCTCACGGGAATATATCAATTACTGTGTATAAGCGGCGGGCTGCAGGTGATTTGGTCACTGGATCATGGTTCCCACTATCCATTTTCACGCATATGCCTGAGTGACTGGCATATAGTTAGCCTATTCGCTAACACTAGTTAAATGCAGTCAATTGTGTCCAAATTCCAAGGTTGTAAGTCATTCCGTTGCTTCTCCTTTTTGATAGGTAAGTTTCTGGGCATATAACAATAAGCTTCAAGAGACTCGTCCCTACCCATTGTGGAATTCCTACTGTAGGTAGCCAGCCAAGGTCTGACTCCCTGGCAACAACCTGGCTGCCTACCAGCTACATGTATGTAGGTAAGTAGGTAGGTAGTGCTCCATGATTGGTCCTGGAGGTGTTGCCTCCCCTGGCACTAGGCTAGAAACAGCTCAAGCTAGTCAAGTGGGAGGGAGACGGGACGATAAGATGGCAGGCATTGGCAGGCATTGGCAGGCATTGGCAGGCATTGGCAGGCATTGGCAGGCATTGGCAGGCATTGGCAGGCATTGGCAGGCATTGGCAGGCATTGGCAGGCATTGGCAGGCATTGGCAGGCCC